>DWQX01005063.1:0-13759 GCA_018245475.1 Pharmacophagus antenor
CAGTATTTAGCCCATTGCAGATAAAGAAAATATTTTTCGTGCTTTACGTGGTGTTGAATAAATATTTTAATTAGTTAACGAGTCTTTTAATATTTAAATATTTTTTAATGAAACAGTTTCATTGTTCATTTCATTAGAGTTGTATTACTAAATAAATTTTACCCATTCCTGACCTTAACACACTTTGCAGTGTTAACGAAACTAATAGTTTTCTTTCATATGTTTCTAACATTGTCATTACTTTAATTCCACGTGATACTTACGTCAATTCCCACACAGATATTTCCTGTGAACAAATATTTACTCATTTTTGATTGTTTTTGAAAAAATATATTAAGTAAGATTACATATGATTATGTGTTATTTAAATCACATTTTTATTTGTAAATAAGTAGTTGTACATATAGTGGCGCAATGACATTAGTTTGCTTAGCACTCTGCCAGTTGAGAATCTCTTGGGAAATTTCTTTTATCTATATTACTTAAGTTGTTCGTTATTAGTTTAAAGTATTTTAAATAGTTATTTGTACAGTTAGTTTGCATTACATTATGTATGTTATTAACAATTGAGTTAACCTCGTAATGTTTAAATCATTAATATAGCTTATAAATATTACGTGGGCAGCTCTATGTAATTTTCAAGAAACACGGTTGAAACTCGCGAATGCCCCGAATTTTTAAAGTGGATTTTTAACAAAATTAATTACGGCCCTTAACTCAACATGCGATAGATTTCTTAAGATACTTAGATACGTGTTCTTAATGGCCCTCATAAAACTCATAGCCGACAAAATGCCTATAGAAAACACCTTTTCTCTTTTTTATAACATAATTAACTTTTTAAAGAGGCTTGAGAAAGGCTGTATGTTCAAGCTTGGTTTAGATAAAGCATTTAAATTTGTTATTCACTTTTATTCTTTCGAAAGGGCATATTAATGATCATAATTGTTTTTACCATTGCTACGGAGAACTAACAAAACTGTCATTGAGAAATAACGTAATTCTTAGGCAACATGATGATTAAAAAATAATTTTAATTAAACTTAATAAAGTTCAAATATTATATTTTAAATTTAAACTAAAGTAGCTTATAATTATGGGAAGAGATTGGTTAAAAGAATTATTTTGCATAAAATCCTTGTTAACAACGTTAATTTATATTTTTTTTGAACTAAACGTCTCAAGGTGCAATAACCATTTAACATCTGCCAAGAGCTGTTTGAATTAAGTTTTAATTAGTGCAATAAAGGTGAACAGGACTGAAAATACTGTAACGGACAGACAGAAACTTACACGCATATTTTGATTTAATTGAAAAGTTTATTTAACGATGTTAATAAATCAGATGAAATGTGTTCCCATTAGTAACCATAAAGTATTTTTAATTTTTCATTTACAAAACATGTGCAGGTTGCGCCTACTTATATAAAATATATAAATAGTTCAACTAATTCGAGAAATTTGAAATTCTTTGCAATATTATTTTCTTTTGTTCGTTAAATATTTTTTAATCTTCTTTAAACAACAACAGGCTAACACTATTTCATTTTTTTCTATTAAATCATGATGTTAGGTGACAATGGGGAATGCTCTGGATCTCTTATGTTTGATTGCCGGAACACAGCAAAGTTGTTATAACAGTAGGTTGACATGTATGATGGTAACTAGGCAGCCTGGTTCTCATTAAACAAGTAGAATACAAGTTAAAATGTGATCGGATTAGAGTTATTATTTCGTAGTTAAGGTATTAAATATCATAATACTTATTATTATTATACGGTTTAATTAATGCATTTTTTTTAAGTTGTAACTATATATTTATCTATAAGCTTTGTCTGTGTATCATAAATGTATGAGTATAAATAAATGTAGTTATATATACTTATTTATTAAAATTATTTTTTTTTGTTTGTTAACCAGTTTCATATTTTATCCTAGCAAGACTTCCCATATCCTATTTCTCTCTCACAAAGGTTAGCTGGTAGAGAACTCATAATGAATTACGCTCACCTGTATGATACGTTTTATGCTTAGAATATCTTTAATTAGTTATATAATTTGTACGAAGTTTTTAAATAAATAAATACAAAATGTGATTTAATTATCATTGGTAGACTGTTATCATAGTTCGTTCTATCTAAGTCTCTTATAATTTGAAAAGAAGGAAGATAATTTATTAGAACCGAATAAAAAATAACTTAGTATTGATATTACGTAGTGCAAATGAAAATAAGTTAGTGAAATATTAGTAAGAGAGTTAGTAAAACACGAAAAGAAATAAAGACAAACAAAAAGGAACTTTGAACGAAATATTATAAGACTGCTTATGATTCTATGAGTTATAATGAATGCCATCTTAATATAAAGTTAATTATTATCTAATACAGTAGCGTGTAATTTCTATCAGACTCGTTCGTAGGACGAAATGATAAATAATCCCAGTTATATAACAGGTTTCATTAAGTTAGCACTAAATCAAACTATGGGACAGGCGCAACCTTGCAACCGTACACGGTAGAGTACGCAATAAAAGTGGGCTTTCAAGTAAAAAGGGTCTAGTATACGGCAATTATTACTTTCGAGATATAAGCAGTTTTGTAAAGTTGGGTAAAAAATTACTGTTCGAAATTTTTATTTAATCCTCAATTATCTACAAGTTCAACTTATAATAAATAATGTTTCTAAGTGATAGGAACAAGCGATTTAAAGTGCTTTTTCTATGCTTTTTAGAGTTTCAATTTCAAATGTCCGATGAAAAAAATGTGACACTCTTCGAATACTTTTTTTAAACCTTATTAACAAATGATTATTTTAGATATCGAATCTAGTCTTTACTTAAATAACCAGCAATGGACCTTTTTTGCTTGGACGCCCACATACAATCTTACATTGATACAATTAAATGTTATTTCTTCAGTCTTATAGCAGTACCAGTTGCTACGTAATCCAAAACGAGGTCGATGTACTAGGAAGCGATACTAGATAAATATATACATCGTATAGCTATCATTTGTAAACTCATTTTAGTTAAATATCATATTTCTCAATTTAAAATACATTAAGGCTGGATATATAACCTAAGTTCTTTACTAAATTGTTCCTCTTGTAGACTAACTTTCTTTATCGCAATAATTAATGAACGTAAAATATTCCGTCTGTGGTGACACGCGACTAAGTGAAGCTAAATGTTCGCGAGCGTTCGTCTTTTTGACTTTCAAGTTTTAAACTAAGAGAAAATACGCGTCTCTACAAAGAATTATCCGACCTTCCTTTTAGTATGAAACTTAAGTACATTAAAAAGCTATATCATCTTACAGCTTTATAAACCTTAGTCGAGTTTAAATTCAAAGTATAGAAATTTAAACTTATTATTAAAAACAATTAATAAATTTTCATGTCCATTATCTTAGAAAAATCTTATGCTATGTCCAGAAATTATATAATGACTAGTTATTATTTAATTCTATATGATAAAATAAGAATAGAAAAAATTTACAGGAAAAGTTATAACAAATTATGCCTACCTACTGAAGAAAATAACAACATAATATAACTTCTTATATTACAAGATAAGTTCATTACGAACAAGAGTAGGTATTGTTGCAAAAAATATTTCAAATATCGATTCACATATGGACATTCCAAATGGAAGTAATTGATGCAATTTTAAAAATCTATTAAACTTTATTTGTAAACCGTACCCCGAGTTTTTAATGTTTCAGTCGTTTGTGTAGCACGGTGGAAGGAAATGGTTATTAAAAGAATACATCTTCACGGGTTGTTCTAAGGTAGTGGTCGGAATGCTGTAATCGATTTGAGCCGTGTCCACATTTATCATGTCCGGTAAAAGCATGTTTGTTATTAATTCATCATTAATGTCTTCATACAAAAATAACTTGACTATGATGATATCAAATCATTTGTTTAATGAGACACGTAAAGAGAAATATTTATAGTATGGGTATCATTGTAATGTGTGTGAACGAAATCGAGCCGCGACGTTCTTTGGGAAAGTTGATCGCAATGACGGCAATCACGTGTTTCTGCAATGTTTTGTATCATAAACCAAATTGAGTTATGTAAGAAGTAAAAATAACATTGAAATTATATCTCTTACAAAATTCTTATCAGACAGTTGAAATCCAAATTTTATTTATTATTGTTATTTTAAGTCTTTCCCAAATGAACATTGTAATATTCCTTGAGAAATAAAGTTTATTTGATCTGAATTTATTGATTTATCGATGTTTCTGAAGAACCCCCGCTGGTGTAAACGTCGTTTGTTACGTGGTCGTTATGGACGTTATCGTGTAACGACACACTGGTGGTCGCCAGCAGAGACGACTTTGAGAGGGCCACGGAGGTCGCCAAGTTTGGGACGCAAAACATCATCGCTAAAATCCACGGGTCGGGACAAGATATAATGTCACAGAAGACCGAAGCTTTACGGTCACACAAAATGCCAAGGTCCAAGGAACCACCCGACTCGTGTGTGACCGATCTACTTAGGTGGATACGCGGTTGAAGTGGGGCAGTACTTGAAGTACCCTCAACCTCATATTAGACAGTCATTTGTGCTTCGAGAAATACTTCGATCGCCTGGTCCTCCGGTTCGAGAGGGTGCTATTCACAGACGGCTGCCCAATTTCGGGCAGCCAGAGGGAGAAGTCTGCCGTCCCTACGCGGGGGTAATACGATCCTAGATTTGTGTGGCGAACCCGTATGGGTTAAAAGGCTAATCATTCGACGCTGTAGAACTAAAACCTATAGAGCAACGGAGAATGACCGTACGGATCGTACGCAGATACCGCATGATATCCTCTGAGGCAGCAACCGTCTTTACTCTTTTTGCACCCCCCAGACATATTGGCGAATATGGATGCGAGGATATATGTCCAAATTTACCCCTTCCGCGAGAGCGGTGGCAGTGATTAAGACCAAGTACTCGAGGTAGTGAGCCGACAGGAGCGACGAAGAGCGGTTGCGGAATGGCACAATAAACTCTCAGAATGGAGGCTAACTTGTTCT
Source organism: Pharmacophagus antenor (assembly GCA_018245475.1). Taxonomy (NCBI): domain Eukaryota; kingdom Metazoa; phylum Arthropoda; class Insecta; order Lepidoptera; family Papilionidae; genus Pharmacophagus; species Pharmacophagus antenor. Next base: position 5,029 of record DWQX01005063.1, read on the forward strand.
GGAGGCAATCATGGCGGTCTTCAAAGACTGAATGTAATAACATGAAGGCAGACTTACCTACAGACTTACGCAAGTGATCAACAGGTATGGGTGGTTCGCTGACTACTTATGTAAGAGTGGACGGGAAACGAGGGCCAACTGCTTTCACCGCAGTGGGAACGATTAGGATTCCTCATCGTACATGCTTGTGATTTGCCCATGGTAATCGGAGCGGCGGATACAGGTAAACCGTATAGGACGGAACCTCTCCTTGCCAGCAATAATGTCGGCGATGCTGGAAATGGATTCGGCGTTGAGAGCCATAGTCTCCTTTTGTGGAAACACTGTGATGCAGAAGGAGGCGACTGAGCAAATCGAGAGAGGTCAGCCCCGCTCGAAGACAAGATCGTCGTGGCGCTAACATGCTTTGTCACAGCCCTTCTCTAAATAGTGTTTCACTACCATAAAGGAGGCATTGGATTCGTGGGTGGTAAGGATCTGGGTCTTCATGACCCTTACAACGACTGAGAAGAGGATAATGGCTGAACGCAGTCCACTGCCATTGTGGTAGAATCCGCGAGAGTTCTGGGACGAGCTATCATCATTATAGCATTGCGTTAGAGATTGTGTGGTTGTGTTCCGAATGGAAATCCCGCAAGTCCTCTAAAAAGCTGACCAGCGAAGGGGTTTTAGTGTGTAAAAATCCCATGTAACTTCCCCCTGAAGATAAAGTACCTTTCGAAGTTCCCTCCCCCGCCAATAAGAAAAAAATGTAGCAAAAGGAAGGAACATTATTTTAATGTTAATAAAAGTATATAATTTTATATAACTTACTTTTTAAAACATAATGAGAAAATGAATTATAACATTAAATAGAATGTATAAAAATAAATTTGATTAAAATAAGGCATATTTAATGGTGCTGGATATTTAAGTACTTTGTAGCGTAAAGGAAGACAATAAATTATGAAATTGAATTGAAGTGTCCTGGGCGTGTGTGACCCCACGCGCCTTGTGTCACGCGACCCGCGATAAAGGGTTAATCTCGCCAAAGGGTTGGCCTATAAATCATGTTACGTTTTAGTATATCAGGGTTGGCAAAACTTGTGTTTAAAAGTAGATTTTTGTTAAAGTTGAGGGTTTAGATGGCCATCGACTAAAATTTTTTTAATTGTCATTAATAATTAAAGGAAACTATGTGAAAACATAATAAATTAGACATTTTGTTATTATTAGTTAATCAATTATAAAGAATTTGAAATTTGACACATTAGTCAATTTTTATGTTCCTATACGTCAATCAAGTATTAAATAATTACTTCATCCAATAGTTCACAACCCTAAAGCACCCACATAATAACTCATTCAGTTGACACAGATGGCGCTGTTGTACATCAAAATGGCCTCAGATTACTATACCGGATGATTTATTTGTACGAAGTATGCGTATGTAAAAGATTGCTACTTTATTTATGCGCTATTTTACATTTCACACCGCAAAGGCGCTTTATGATATTTTAATTATATTCTTTACGTAAATCAAAATAATTTTATTTAGTATATTTTATTTGAAATAGATTTATTAATTAAATTTCGAGCAACATTTCTTGTTTAAAGGATTACTGACAATATACGTCTCATATTTTCAATATAATAATATTTTGCTTACATTGAATAAATATTGCCCCATGGTAAGTATAAATTCATTATAAACATTTTGAAATTTTGTAACGTTAAACATTTAGCAGTATTTTGATATCTCAATGTGTATAGATAAGCATCGGTTGCACAAATTCCATTACGCAACGTAATGCATCCAACTGTTTATTTATTCCGCGCTACACGAGGGTCGTTTGCGAGCAATAATTCATAAATTGAGCCGATTAATTGATATAGCAGCGCAAGGGTTAACCCCACTCTGAGTTACGTATGTACGACATTTGTTTTGACACGCACTCAACGTCACTGATGACATTCATTTGGTAATCTGTGTGTTGGTTCGTAACGAATTATTATTATTGTTTCCTTTCGCCTTAAATATTTTGTTTTTAAATTTCTTTTGCCCCTTAAGATGTTCACAGTCATATTTTAAACCACGATTTTAAAACAATTCTTTTAAAATATTATATTGTAAACTGTAAATATTAGCAATAAAATTGCAATAGCAGGCATGTTATTAAATGGATTCAGTAGTTAGGTTTTTGTAATAAAATTACTTAAATTTTCTATTGAATTTAATAACCTGTTTTCTTTACGTAATCTTTTTCTATTAGTATAATTTGTCAACTACACGTAATCAAAGCGGATAGATTCTACTAATTATATATCTACTTTATTGACGCTAGATTTATGGAACTCGTAATTTTGATTAAACAAAATGTGATAAATTCTTGTATTGCAATATTTTCACTTTTTTATTTTCTATTTTTCTGAAGACATTGGCGTATACTTTTATTTTGAAAAGAAGGAATCATAAGTATATAATAATACAAAAAAGTATATCACAAACTCAACAAAAAAAATGTCCGTAAATCTAGTGTTAAACATGTTTTAAGTAGAGAAGTAATCGATTTATGTGGTTTTTATTTTGTACAATATACATAATTTTTGTAATAAATCTCAATTTAATAATATTCATTAAAAATATAGAGTAATGACGGCAAAGTAATTTAGAGATAAAATTTCACAATTACTCTCAATTCCCTCCGAGATCGACTCGGCTCTTTATTGAATAATTAAACAGCAAACTTTGTTATAATCAAAACTAAATTAAAACAAGCAAATTAGACATAATACCCTCTCTAATGCTTTTCGAATGGGGTCACAAAATCACTGTTTAATAATGCACATAATTATGCAAGGGTTGAAAGCTTACCGTTGAATTTTAAACTTTGTACTCATAACATTAAAATTCATTTTAAATATAAACTTTTTGTAAACGGCAAATCCCATGATGAATAGCTCGTAGCCAGGCCATGTGCTGCGTTACAAAGTGATTTCAATTTTACGGATAGATATTGTCTCTACATATACAATATATACTAAGTTAACTACTTTTAAGATTTAGATAATAAAAGATAACGTAATACCTTAGCTGAATAAAAGTAATAAAGTTATAAAAACTTTTTAATTGGACTTCAAAAGTTTACCGTCTTTCCAAATAATTATTTTTCCAATCTAGTTGCCTATTTAAATTTGATTCAATGAAACAAAAAAATAAAGTAATTGCTAATTTCCAAATAAATCACAAATATTAGGACTAAATTAAAATATCAACGCGCTTCACCATTACACGTGGGATCTTCAGGAGATATAATACTTTCTACGGCACGACTTCGAACGAACGCATCAATAAATTATATTTCAATTTGAATAACTGACATCTATGCCTAAATGAAAGCTATCGGTTCATAAAAAATTTAACATGAGATCTAATTAAAGACTGGAGTGTTTATAACTCTTACACATATGATACTTTACACGCTCTTTAATTTCGTCTCAATGCAATTTATGTCTATTCAATTAATAGGCACTGCCATTGAATATAGTCGAGTATGTTTTTTAACTGGGAATTGTGTATTTAATTAAGGTAAATGGGCAGGCATTAGTTTTTATTTAGACTCTAAGGGGCAGTCGTGACCATAAAACGTTGCATTAAATGATTGTATTTAATATAAACCTGGTCATTTTGAAATATGGAGACAAAAGCTTTTAGAAAGAAAGCAAAGATAAGTCTTCAGATTTTTTTAAATCTGTATATATATATGTACGTCTATATATCTTAATCTGATTTTAAAAGTTCTTGTAAGATTATTAATATTAAAAAATCATATGAAAATAATAATAAAAATTCGGTAATATGGTGGTCTACACTTGACCTGATTTTAAATAACGTTGCGGCCGTAGATGGTGAAGCGTGTTTGCCTAGAATATTTCTGGCTCTAACATGTATTACTGCCTAGATTAGCATAGAGGGTGGTTGTTAGCAAGGCGGAACCAGATTGCACTACACATGTGGTCCTGGATTCAAACCCCGGGCCACCGTGTTAAAAGCTGGTGAACCGCTGCGTCACAAAGGCATTCAAAATCTGTATATTTTTGAAATAATAATCTTGATGCACGCAAAATACCTAGTATATTTTGTGTACGCTGAAAATATCATACACCCCCTACTACTCACGTTACCAACTCGTCGCTTTGTTTATTCTTCAACTCGCTGCATGTAGACAGTTGTGATTAATTAGTTTCCTTTGAATTTTAAGAAAGTGAAATCCGTTCGACACACCCCACCCATACGCGCTGGGTACCACCTAACAGGTACCACTGTGCCTATTTCAGATGCTAATCGCGCTATAACTGGGCTACGTTTCCTTCAATCGGTTTATATTATGACTATGGTAGTTGCTTAACAAAATAAAATAGCCGAGAGGCGCGAGTAAATAATTTTTATTAATAACTTGTTTATATATTAAAGTATTATATACTTTTGTGTGGTAAAGAGAGGAGAAGGTATATTATATTTTTAATGAATTACTTAGTTCAAGTTTAGAGTTAAGGTTTTTATGTTTAATCCTAACACCATCCGGATTTTTGTAGCCTTGTAGTCGATCCCGGAATTTTAACGCCTCAGAGACAGTCAGGTATATTTTATATGCAGCCGTCTAGTATAGATCCATGATTAGGTCAAGAGATAAACTTTGGCCTTTGGTGAGCAGTTCTCAGTTTATCGCTTACTATATTCATATATTCATGCTGTAATATACAGTACGTTTGACAAAAACCGCAGAGATGAAAGGACCTATTGAATATTATAAAATACAGAGGATCGATCTTAGTTTTCGCAAACTGTACCGCAGTAGTAGTACAGACTACACAACAGTAAATCAGTACAGTTTTGTTTTACTTATTAGTAGTAGCTCCATTGCTATCCACAAGCCCGATCTGTAGTACCATATTTCTTTAACACCGCAATTCGTGTTGCCCTAATGTGGATAGACGGCCATTTAAATATATTATGTAAATAATTAACTACCAGTATCAACTAAGTACGTAGCTTTAAACATGGAGAGCGCTGTATTAAATCGACATAAGAAAGGAAGTCTCCTTTCGCAGACGCATATTGTAGGGTTGGCAATAATTGAAAACTGCTTATCGACTTCACCGAGATAATTCGATAGGGTAATAATACACTTACTGTGTGAGTTGTTAAGTACTATTTCTAATCGTAGAACCGCAAAGGTATCGCGGTTTCTCTGTAATGGAAGCGAATCGTCTCATCCATCAGTCCATGCCAATTACATGCGATCACGCGCTCGTTGAAGTTGGCAACCCTATTTCCTTTCAAGTTTTTCATTCGCTATTAACGTAAAACGATTATTATTCCAACGTTTATATTCATCTCTATTTCTCCCTATCATGTGATTAATACTTATAGCATTATTCGAAATTACAAATAACATAAATTTATTTATTGGAATAACTTTTACAAACCAAAGCTGCATATAATTTCAAACCACGTTGTGAATTTCTTACACGAAAAACCCTTGATAAGTAGTTTAAGTTATATCAAAACAGTAATGTCTTTATATAGCGATCGCGAGACTGACGCGCGACCAACTCGCGCCGAAACATTGAGGAATATTAGGTACCGTACCAAGTGAATATTTACGCGATATAGACCTGAAAAAATTTTAATTATAATGTATACAGATCACTAATGTTTAAAATAGTTAATAGTATATTTATTCAGTTTTAGAATGAAATTAAAGAGACAAAATTATTACTAAATTGGAATAGATGGGATGAATAGAGATTCATGAGTATACTCATGTATATGTATTGACAACAAATAAATCGCCTAATTTATAGGACAGTAATTTCAATTATTTCGTTAAAATGTACATTCTAAAAATTTGTAATATCAATTACAAATTAAATACAACGAAGGGGTTATATCTTAATTAAATTATTTAAATAGAATACTTTGTATTAAAAATCCATATATTTCTTTTTAAAATAAAACAAACATGTACCGTTTGCATATACGTCTGCTTAGATTTAATTAGAAAATTACTGTTAAGAATGTTTTGACGACCAGATATAGAAGTCTGAAAGGCGTTGATGCTTCAATTCACCTCCCAATTTGTTCACGTAGTCTGGACAAGTTTGCGAATATTCGTAACAGGACGAAGTGGCGAAATGTCTCCAATAAAGTTCATTGATTAAATGCGGTTTTTCCGGAAACCGTATGCCAAGTGTGGGAGATTTGCGTTTTCAAACATGGCCATAGAACGTGACTAATGCACTAGGCGGTACGATTATGATCAGCCATGTTTCTCCCGTTAAATCAATACCATATATATTACCGTAGGAAAATGAATTAGTAGTTTTCATATCATCTATCGGTTCGTTGACCGCTTTATTGAATGTGTTTATTGATTTGTATAGAGAACTTAAAGTTTGTAATATCTACCGTCAATGAAAGCCGTAATAAATATTGTTACGTTAATTTCTTGTTGCATGGCAAGTACACTGCGTAGCAGATGAAATCATCTCTTTACAATGTAGGAGTACGTCGATCGAAGTGAAAACGTATAAAACAATATATAGCCATTGGTTTACAAATCAGTTTCAATTTTCTTCATCAAAAAACCTGTGTGTTAACGATAAAGATAATATTAACATTACTTTTAGCGGCAAAGTATATACTTTGTTGACATATGAACGTGGTGGGTGCTAAAGTTCAGTGTATTACTCGGAGAAAAATGTTGCATTTAAAGTTTAATAATTATAATGTACTGAAAAAGTCTTTTGTGTTGGTGTTTATGATGATAATGACTTTATCATTAACATCGTTATTGGCACTATATTGTTATGTATCAGTAATCAAAAAGTTAATGTGTAAAATTAACTTTATAGAGTAAAACAAAAAATAATATATTCCATAGATACAGCGCCAAAGCGACTTTATAGAAGTGTGAACCAAACCATAGTTAGAATAATAAAATTTGTCGGCAGTTCAAGCAAGGGTGACATGTTATTGGATTCCGCTGCAATCGCATTGCGACGTTCGCTTCCCGAAACAACTCAGTGATTTGATGAAAAAAATAAAAAAAAATATATTAAACCTTTATTACCCGTTAAATTCAAATATATTTAAATGAGTTGTGCAAAGCTTTCAAGGAATTAAAACAAACGAAAGCCTATTACGCGTTCTATTCGTATAATCAATGTTTATTCAAGTCGTAATAATGAATTTCCAATAGAGGTAACATTTACCTCCGCAACTGCTAGTGGTGATTTGATGTGAGGCGCGCTGTAAATAACTCCCTAACGTATTGGAAATTATATCAATAGCGCCGTATATCTTACGAAGCGTTCGAACGGTCATTTAACAAGATTACAATTGAGATAAAATTCGAGTGGGACTTGTAAGAGCTACGTCTTCTAACCCCATGGCTAGGGCACGGTGGCGGCTGGAGCGGAAGCGTCGGCAATAGCGGACAGGTGTTGCATAATACATAAAAGAGAAACAAAAATGGTTAATGTATTTCAATAGATAAAATGGTAAATATAATGTTACACCGTTTTTTAATCCATTTGCTTGGATTCTTATAAATGTTTTGTTTTTTTTAATTGTCTTTTATTTTAAACTCCTCATTACCTTTTTAAGTAGATTTTTAACTTTCCCTCGCAGGTGTTTTAAAATCTTAAAGGTGTATAGCTTACTTTAATTTAATTAGGTTATATTTTAATAATATGACTTAAATATAAATTGTACTTTTCCTCCACAAATACATTTTGAATATAACACACACGTATAAAAACTACATAAGTTAAAAATTGAATTTCGTTTAATCATCATAATGTATGGTTTAGAAAAGTGAATTTAAAATTTAAGTTGATTTTTATAACGAATATAAAAAACTTCTCTGTACATTAATACTTTATAAACTTTAAAAAAGTTTACCTATTCGAATAACAGAATAAATAAATAAGATTATTTAATTATGTATCAAGTTATACCGTTTATCGCTGCGCTTAATATATAGCTTAATGCTAACATGGACGGTAAAACACTGGTGAAGAATTATGGTAAACCAGGCTCCGCACTTGTGGACATGGGTTTTGTGATATATTACTCGCTTGATTTTATTATTTGTACACCTTGCATCATACATTTCTATCCTAGCATTAACGGTTTGTACACGATTACAGTCCTTATTGCTTGGTACATAAAACTCATATTTATTTATATCCATACAAAAGTTTCGCCTATCTTAGCGGCGAATGGAAGTACTTTGGCGTGAGAAAAATCGTTTTATTAGGTAAAAAGTCTCTGCCTCATTGTAAATGATTAGTGAATCACACCAGCCATATATTTCGAATAATCGATACAATCTTGAAACTCTTAGTATTTAAATATTTATAAATTAAATTTATAACGTTTTAAAACTATTTAAAAATTATCGAGAAAAGTTTGTCCGATTTGTTAATCTTACATTTAGACACACATAAATGACAGCTTATCTATTACACTTCTAGGCGTGCGCTTCACCTTTTTAATGAATACCCTAATATTTAACGCGAAATTAAAAGATAAAACGTTTTAAAAAACTAATCAATGTAGAAGAGTAACTAAACAAATAGCTCAAGTTTGACAGTTAAATTACAGTAATAATTAATTTATTTATTTAATATTATTATTATTAAAATGTTAAACTATGAACTCATATTTCAGTCAGAGTGCTCA
>DWQX01005064.1:0-13759 GCA_018245475.1 Pharmacophagus antenor
ACTATATATATATATATATATATGTAATGGACATAATGATTGCTTGCATCTTCGTTTCTTGTTATTTCAAAAAAAATAATTTTGGCTAATGCAACTTTAGATCTGGTAAACTCTTGCTTAATCTATGACTGCCATAATGTAATTATAAGGCTGTGCCGGCATAGCAAAATGCCGCAGTACAATTTCCATTGTTTTTTTTTTTATTTAACTCTGAATAGTTTGGTGCAATTAAAAAAAATGTTAAAAATAAATTTTAGGCGGTTTTCCTTACCTGCAAATATCATGGAGGTAAAATTACGGCGCACCAAACCCGTTACGGTCGGTAAACCGTAGCTTTTGTTATACCAGCCAGTTTCTTTTGTGTAATCTTAAAAAAAAAATATTAGGTATGTAGCCAACAATGGCTGCTGATTTTTTAAATATTTATCATCTTTAAAGTAATTGCCCTGCCATTAGGTAGGTCACAATTTTCGTGTTCTTATTCGTAAAAATTACTCATTGAAATCCATAAGTCGAATACGATTTTTTCTCTTCAGTATTTTATTCAAGACCCGACAATTTTTTTTTACATTTTCTCATTTATAACTGTATAAATCGTTCTCAAGGGTTTGGATTATTAATGATTATTTTTTTAAAAATGGAAGTAAACATTTAACATTAACATTTCGCAAAAACTTCTAACTTTAAGGAAACGTTTGATTTTGTAAATGTTAATGTAAGGGTAATAGTTAGAGTGTTTTTTCTATTTTCTTTTTCGTCAGTAGTTCGCATCGCGCCATCTGAGAAGAACTGACAAGAAACACCGTGAATTTGTATCATGACACGTAAACTTCATAATATATATTTAGTGTAATTAATATTTAGGTCAGTGGACGGGAAAACAAATAACAAATTTAATGAGCTGCGTTGACTGTCATTTGTTTGGGGACAGGCGCGGTTTATTTTTAATTGTGTAGATAATTTGTCACCGCTTTAATTAAGCGCGAAATGGACAGCGCCGATTTTTTAATTTTTCTCTAGTCTGTCTCCTTTTTAGTAAATAAAAAATGTTATATCGACAAAGGTTCAACTAATTTTTCATTAATTTTAAATAAAGAGTTTGATGATTGAGAGTATATAAAGGATCCGTTGTCTTTAAATTTGACAATGTAAGTCTATTTTAATTAATTATAAGAGGTTAAATAAATAATTGTGCATATTTTTATATATTTCTAAAATTTTTAATATTCAATGGTATAATGATATCATTACGGAATGCGTTTTTTTTTTGTTTTTTAGTAAATTTACAAATAACAGCGTCATAGTCCAACTTTATATGCTATGATAACAAGCCGTGGCAATGTATTACCGTGTTATAATTGCGAACATAAATATATCTCTATGACGTTATAAAGTGACTGGCCTTGTTGCGGCATGGTATCGGTCTCATGGAAGCGTTCATTTGATGCATGTGACGTTAAAATGTCGCTGCGAGCTTCGTGTTCGACGCCTCGCGGCTATTTTCCGCCATGCACACCAAGCGCATGGCTCATTCCTAGCTAATAGCATGTTATTACCTATAACAGAATTAAGAACCGAAACTCCACATACACTTTTTCTTAATAAGATTTTTTGAGTTCTGTCAAGAATTACTAAGGGGGCACCCCCTTTCCCTATTGTATAGGCTAGTTAACTAGATTTACTGACACATTTTTATAATTTTCTCTTCGAGTCTGTTGTAATTTCTTACATTATCGTTTTCCTATTTTTCTTGTTTTGCAATAAAATGTATAGAACAATGTTGCCAGAGGCAGTGTTAAAGATAAAAAACGAAAGATCTGTGTAAATTAATAAAATAATCTATTACTTCGACAGAAATAATGATTATTTACTGTCATAATCCATGTTCCTCATGAAGAAACATATTTTTAGTACGCGTGTTTACGTAATTATATATTGCCGTTCTGCGTTTATACCGCTTCAATCTCCAGTTTAAAGTTAATCTCGAGCGTTCGACAGTTGACACTGTCAGTGAATGGACGGGACGTAAATAAAAAAAAAGTACTATTGCATCAACTTGCGAATGCGAAGCTGTTTTTTAACACTAGAATTACCGACACATTTTTATGGTTTTCTTTTCGTATCTGTACTAGTTTTTTGCATCATTGCATTCATATTTTTCCTGTTTCGCAATAAAATATATAGAACAATGTTGCCAGAGGTGGTATAAAAAAATAAAAATATCAAACGCATATCAGTATACGGAACTTCTTATATAGGGTCGACCAGTCAAAATGACTGGTCCGGTACATCTAGTATTAAAATTACTGTTGTAGTTCCTGCATTTATATGTTCATAATGTACTATTTTTTTACGTTCCGATGTCGCCGAATGCCATTTTATAGACAGCTATACTTAAATGTGTCCGTGGCGCACTGATTTATCGCTTACTTTTTAACATGGAAGTTCTAAGTTCGAATCCCGTCTTTACGGTGTAATTTTTATGGTGGTAAGTTTTTTCCGAACCCGCGTGGCTAGTTACAAACCTCAATGTGAATCTGCCGCCATAATAGCATTACTTTGTTCCGACAGTTATATGTGAGAACTAGATGCTTTATTGTCACTTAACATCAGGTGATATTATGGTCAAGTGATAGCTCATTGCCGATAACAAAAGACAATGTAATAACCTTTTTAAATGATAACGAAGTTTTCAGACGTGTATTAATTTTTTTCATAGTTTTATGAATAGGCACAAATTTTTTTTTACATATAATTTTTTGATGATTTTTTTTTTCGCAAAGGGTACCTCTTCGAAGTTGAAAGAAGATAATAGCAACAGATAATGAACCCCTTACGAAAATAAAATAACAAAAAATTGATTTTGCAAGTATCAATGATTAAATATTGTAACGATGACACTTTTTATTTTAGTTTCCTTTTATTAGTTAGTCAATTAATTAATTACGTACTTACATAAGTTACTTAATTAATTAAGTTTTTTAGCGAGAATTTTAATTTTAGCACGTACTTCGCTACGCGGAGTTTTTAGGTATATTTGTAAATATATTCATCCGTTGGAAAATATTAATTTCTTATATTACAAAGGCTACAATTTTGTACATGTATCTTCTATGTTATTTTGATTATGTTAATGTTCTAAATGTATTTATTAATTTTGTATAAAAATTACACGAAATTGAAATGAATAACAACTAACTTTATTCTTACATATCACTGTAAACTCAAGTTTACCTCATTCTGCAAAATGACGTTTTCACAAAATTTTCCATTTTAAAATTGAATTTTCGTTTCAATTCAATTGCAGCGTCGAAGTAATCGTTCCGCACAGTTAACTTTTAATAGAAATCAAATTGCCAGTATCCGCTAAAAACCAATCAACTGCACAAAATATTCTATCATTTTTACGTGTTAATATTAATTTTGGATTACTTGACATGACTTGACACAATCTCTTATGGTCTTATTATATCAAATCAAATAAAAAAAATATTCTGTAGATTAATTTTTAATTTTTTATTTATGCCGATGAATATTTAAAAAGTTCTATAAATAAATATTTAGATACAATCTCCGTTCTGTGTTTTCTCAGAATTAATTTGAATCACTTGAAAATGAATCCTCTTTTGTCAGAATTAATTTGAGATGTAAAGGCCGAGGTAATATTTTACTTTATCGTAATATGTGGTTTTTATACGTCCTTTAACATTTAACTGTACATTACGTGCTCAAATTTAATGTACACTAACAAGAAGGGAATGCTCTTCGAAATTTAATCTTCATTTTTAAGCTTGAGGGAAATTGAATTTCAAAAAAAGAATATTTAAAATATGACATAAGTAAAGCACAGTTTTTTTTAATTATGATAACATTAAATTAGGGAGTAACGTTTGTACACCACAGTTCGACGGCGACCAAAACTGCTAATGACTTAATCTTCTGCTAAGGACAAAAACAATTGGCAGATATTTAACGTTCTAGGCACGATGCGTCCCAATAGTGGCTTCCGCGGTTATCAATCTCTGTGCACCATAGTAGCTTTAGAAATGCCTGTTTTTTATTTATTTTCTAATTATAGTAGTGCATTGTGACTAAGCGATTAATAATATTAGATCACATTAAATTTTTTATTATGTGTTATCTTAACACAACATACCGGATGCTATATAATTTATCACTAAACTTAAAAATCACTCTTTCGCGGGAAATTAGAACTTACCTAAGAGGTCATATTCAGATTGTAGTAAGACCCGCAAAGGTACCACTGCGAATAAATTTAAAGTAAATTCGTTACCTCAATCCGGACATAAATAAATAAAATTAAAGAGACAATGAAATAATATTAATGTGCACATTGGACCGATGATAATTGAAGTTAAGGCTCGTTGTTTTTCCAGTGCCCTCATCAGTTGCATTCGATGCCCGCCAACCGGCGTGATTCGATTGTAATTAGTTTAACTCGCGGAACGTAAATGGATAGAGATTTTATTTTGCTTTTGCTTATATTTTTTGAACCCATTCCGTATTCCATTCGGGAACGTGAATTAAATTAAGATATATTACACTATACGAAAAAAAAAGAGAAAAGCCAATACAGGTTGATCATGATGATACTAACAATACGAATATTGATGAAAGGCATTTTGTGAAGTGTTGTCTGTTACAGGACGTTAAAAATTTAAAACCACATTATTACGTGAGTTAGAAGATGAAATTAAAGATATCAAAAAAATATATATGTAGTTAGGTTTGAAGATCTGGTCCATTGCGAGCAATTTGTTGAAATAAATGAAATTTCATCAACGTAAAATGAACATAGTGTTACAGGTGATTGGTTCGCATCGATGTTAGATCGAAATGAAACATTCCTTTAGCGTCCAAACCATCATGTTTAATGGCACGTAGTAATTTTAGCAAATCGCTTGGATGATTCATTATACGATAATGTGGTGCGGCACGCAATCGTTCGAATAATTATCTCGTTAAACTATGAACTCGATATCGAATATGGCGTGCCATCTGATATGTTCAAATAATTTTATCGTACAATACTTTCTCTTGTATAAATGTTTCTTCCATATTTTGGTCCGAAAAGAGAGGGTTACCATATATCTTCAGGATATTCCGCCCAAAATTTTGTATTTTAAAATCCAACCGTAAAATCGTGCAGACACCTTTTCTACACATTTTATTCCGTAAAAATGTGGGTAAGTTGTTTCCGTCTGAGATCCCATCGTAAAATCTTAACTATTAAATATTTGTGTACAATTATTTTATATTTTAATTTTTCATATTATAGTTATGACTTTACGATGATCAGAATTTTTCGAAGTATGCACATTGTAATTTCTGACACGATAAGTCTTTAGCAAACAAAATTTAAAGGTTACGGTTTTTCTAACTGAATACACACAAACGAGGGTATTTTCAACACGATTCGACATGAGCTCGTTAGTTTAGAAATGTTTCAAAATAGTAAAGGTCGATCTGACTTCCAATGGAGGCCACGTATTTTTCATTTCACATCGACAATCGCATTACGTAAATACCTATCAGACAAGTAAAGATTACTTGAATAAGGTGATGTTTTAAATGTGAATAAACGTCATGGTACATTGAGAAAAATCTGTCAAGATTTCATTCTCCTCTTTAAGATAAATAAATAAATATTGAAATAGGATGACGATTTAATCAGTTTTATATATTTAGTTTGGGTCTGGTTTATAAGGCACTGTTTTGTTTATAAATTAACCATCTTGTGTAAAATCAATCAAATTCTATGATTTTATGCATACAAGAATTTAAATCATCACCGAATACGGAAATGTGTTGATATGAAAAAGTTATTACGCCGTCAAAATTGTACTATAGACCATTATGGAAGTGTGGCTTTAAAATTTTTAAAACACTTTTGATAACCGTACCTAGTGAGTCAATTTTTTGGGAAGTTTATAAAATAAAATATGCTTGAAAAGTATGATTTTAAATATTGTTTTTGTTTGACGTTTTTAACGAGATTCGATTGATCGATTTGGATGAGATTTTCGAAGATATAATCTTTAAATTGTTTATTTAAAACATAAAGAAACATCTTTTATTATATAGTTACAACAAAATTTATAATAATAAAGTAAGTCACAGTTTTGGGAGCCGCATTTAATTTTTAATTGCTTTTTAGAGTTTTGTGTGAGCGAGCCATGTCTAATATTTGTCATCTTTGTTCATAATAAATGAAATTCGTCCTTTGATCAACAACCACTCAAGATGTGGGGAGGGGTGTGAGGGCCGCCGACAATTATCTCCTTATATATTATCTTGTAGTACATAACTGATAAACATAATACTGAAAAGTGATAAGCAAATCTGAGAAATATAATTATAATTTGGTTTTAAAATCAATAAAATTTATCAATATTTGAGCGGTGAATTTATTATTGATTAAATTACATAAAAAAATACTAAGATGAAATAGCGTTTTGTGTATGTTTAAATACATTACTGAATTCCTTTTATATGTTTAAGTCTTATTTTTATCGGGAATGAGTTAACAATTTACGTCATATTCACTTGATGTTAAATGACAATGAGGCCGTAGATGGTAAAGCGTGCAAGCCTATAATACATTAGGCTCTCACTTGTATGAATGTTGAAATATAGCGATGCTAATGACGGGATATTGACAATGGGGGTGGTAGCTAGCTAGGTGGGTTCCCAAAAACCTTACCATTATCCATGCTTCACTACCCATGTGGTCTTGAAATCGGACCTGTGACCTACATGTCTCAAAGGAAGCGTTAAACCACTGCGTCACAGAGGCAATTAATATGATTGTCTTTTAATTCTTCTAATGCACTTCATTTTTAAGTTCCGTACACAAAGAGTGACAAACGGAACTCTATAAGCCTCTGGCGTCTGTCTGTCTGTCTGTCAGCGGGCTACATCGTATGAACCGTAATAGGTAGAAAGTTGGATTTGTCGTAAAAATGTATCTCTAATACCGCTAAAACAAGAAATAATGTAAAAATATTACCAAAAATATTAAAACAAAACAAATTCTTTAATTAAATCAGTTATGGCTATTGTGTCAATGGTATTTTTTCGATTTTACGACGCTTGAGACGGTATTAATAAATAATTGATAAATAAGTAAATAAATATCTGGGACATTTCACACAATACTTTTATCTCAAGATAGGTTGCTAAACAGCACCTGTAGTATGGGTTATCACAGACCGATATACATACACGCATATTTTAAATACATTCTTAAAAGTAGATAAACAACCGAACGTAGAACAAACACAATGGTTTATCACATAAATGTCCTAAGCAAGAATTAAGCCCGCGACCCCTGGTGTAAGAGGCAGAGTGACTACCATTACCAACGGGCCAGTATTGTAACTTAGTAGCTTTTACAACTTTTTACCTGCCTTGTCTACAAATTCTGTATATACCGTACGGTATACTTCACAGGGAGAGTCCGATTCACACTTGGCTATTTTTATTTTGCGCCATAAAATGAAAAATTAAAATAAGTAAAAAGTCGCAACATTTTGTTTTAGTTTTCCAAGTAATAAAATTGTTGCAAATATTTTTTCTCACGTAGTATATATATCATTTGCAACGATGAAACGGGGCGACGGGAAGTCGGATAGACAAATTAGGCATTTTCCCTCGACATGAAACAGTGAGATGGTGCTCCCGAGGGGCGGCGAGTGGAGCGGCAGCCGGGCAATAAACCTGCTCAGATTGTGCGAGAGAGCGTGCTGTTACACTGACTTACATTACGGATTACAAGTTGGTGAGCGCATAATCTGTTCTTAATTCTTTCAACCAAACATCCGACACAAACAGAAACCGAAAAAAAGAGACGAATTATGGAATTAAATTTGATTTTGCGTGCAGAAATAATATGCTGTATTTTGCATTATCGCATTTATGAATTTGATTTTTTTTATAAATTTTGACTACTCGAACTTTGTTATACATATTAATTTTAAATAAAAAAATTATGTAAAAAAAACTAAAAAGTTTAGAGGGGAAAATACCTTAATTAACATCAATGTATATTTTGCAACCTTTCGTGTGAACATTTTTAAAGTTAACTTGGTTTGTTTAATCAAAAGTTGTTTAAAAAATGTTTAAATAAAAAGTAATTTCATTTGCTATAGCAGTCTTTGAACACGTTTATGATTTACGTTTTGCAGTGGTACGTCTTGTTACTAGTTCCTAACAAGAGATCTACCATCAGAACTATTTCAGAGTTATTTTGTAGATATTATACATCGACAATATTTTCAAAACATATGGATGTTAACTAAAGATAAACATATGGATGATAACTAAAGATAAACATATGGATGTTAACTAAAGATAAACGTGCGTGGCTATAGAGCCACGCGCGTTTATCTTTAGTTTCTTTAATTAAAAAAAAACAAAATACAATTATAAATCATTTGCTAGACACAAATATGATACAACCATCGAACCGGTTCCCATAAAATCTGCCTTTATTGTTTCACATCAAGAGACAACGGTTCAATCCTTCCGACCGGATTGAGTCACCTTTTTTTATCTGTGCGAGGAATAATCTACCGACCTGATAAATCTGTGTACACTTTTTCACCGGCGAAAATATGACACGGATGATTTCACGCGGTCCATCGTATGAACACGCGTCTACGTTAGTTTGTTGATAAAAAAAATTATCAGTATCTTGTTTTAGCTGCTACGCTGACAATGTCTTTTTGTTTTAGTCATGTAATTTTAATAAGAAAATATTTATTTATTTAATGGCTCATTTCACCCATACATACTTATTACATATACCTAGATATAAGTGAGCGTAAATATATAATACAGTCAATAAACAACCGCCTTAAAACTAACATTTGTTTTTTGATTCATTAATTCACTTCCGGGCTTACACATCATCGGAATGTTTCCATGTCAACATGTACTAAACAATAAAGCTGATAACGGTCGAATATTTATGTGATATTTATTTTATGTTTCAAATGAGTTCTTATTTTAAATTGAGGTCGTGCTAGCCCATTGCCAATTAAAAAAAAAATGTTAATTCCTCCACTTATATGGGTGATCCGGGATCGATACAGGGACCTCCGCGTAACAATGTATGTGGTAGAAAAAACATTACTTGTACACATGTGTGCATACGCCCGCGTATGTATTGAACGGTTGTCATTAGAGACATGCTCATACGACTATATCTCTTGCTAACGATGTACTTCAATGTAATTTGCGTTAAGTTGCGTGTGCGAAGCGGAAAATTGTTGCGGCGCGAGATCAATGTATCTAGGCATCTGTACGATGCAGGCACTCCAGGCTGTCTTAAAGCTAAACGTATATACACGTTATAAAATTTCCTAACGTTATTTATTAATTAGTTAAATCAATATTTCGCATGTGATGTTTTTTTTTTAAAGCATGGTCATTACTCTTGGTATAATCAATGTAATTCTATTAAACGATCAATTTAATTCCAACTGGAATTTTTTCGCGTTCTATGGGCGACGGTGATCACTTTTCATCAGGTGAATCGCTCGCTCGTTGGCTACTCATCTTTAAAAAGAAATCATACAATTACGAACAATTTTTATGACGTACTTAAACTTTGATGATTCTTTTTTTCTTTTATAAAGTGATTCAACTAAAACTTGAAGAATTCTTTTAAGACTGCCAAAACAGAACATGTTACTCGCTCATAGGTAGCTTAGTTCATACAATTTGTAATAATAAAATTTAAATTTTCCGCAAAATTTTCGTTAAATAAAACACTTGATCAAGAGAATATATTTTGTAATTAAAAATGTATGTTATGATTCCAGCAGTGGTAAAGTTCGAAAGTATGACTAGAGTTGAGCAGGCATTGTATTTTTGTCGCGTCCATTCAGCGCGTCAGCTGCTGCGAACGTTAGAAATCAGCACGAAACAGAAAACTGAAGGAATATAAAGCTTATTTCAGTTTTACCTTTTTCTGCAAAGTTCGTATATGGACTTTTGCTTAACTAGTAAACTGGGGAACATTGTTCGCGGTGCTTTTAAAACTAAAGACAGAGCTTTTGTTATAGATTAATTGAAATCGTTTTTTATACTATTTTATTATTGTTTTTTTCTTTTGAGATCATAACTGAACCATTTGGTTTCATTATTTTTCTTCAACCATTTCCTTACTGACGAACTTTTCATACTTATGTAAAAGTTTCAAAAAAATTTATTACTGATTATTAAAAATATTTAAAACAAAAATTCATAAATAATAATCGCATTTAATCAAGAGAACTAGTTATCCTGCTGCCCAATAAAAACATCAGTATTTCCGTTGACAGATTTCAATCGTATAGTTATTACTTAAAGATTTTTATCGTAACATCAAATTATTCCTCCGCCCTCTTCGATACGGAAATATGCGATTCAATCACATCGCCCATTTTCTGCTCGACTAACAATTCAACAATATAGCATAATATTTTTTATTCATTATTATTTCTTCTACAGATGAAATATGACGATTAATAGTGATTGTACAGATCTTATTTAATAAATAGAATTTGAGTTTGAGTTTAAGTTTACGAACACAAACGCATAAAGAAATATTATAGGTAGTTCAAGTTCATTACTTGCTTTCATTTTCATTGTCATTTATTACTTTATTCATTAAAAGTAAAATATAATGTACAAGAGTTTTTATTACTAATTATTATATTTTATTTAAATATTTGCTTGCTTTTTATTATTATATAAATTTATGAGTAACTTATTGGTTAAAAAGCATTGGATGAAAATGTTCAAATTCCGAATTGAACGAATATTATTGTGGACATAGAAAAACTCGTAATGTAGGTAAAACAATATTAGCTATGTTCAAAACTTTTGATTGATTTATTTTGATGAAATGATTGATGATGTGAATGATAAATTGATCAAAATATCCGTTGATGCATTGATATTAATAAATTTTATATCAAGAATACAATTGGCGAGCGTGTCAAATCATAATGAAATGTGTTATTGAGTTTTGCATAATGC
The DNA here is from genome assembly GCA_018245475.1 of Pharmacophagus antenor. Taxonomy (NCBI): domain Eukaryota; kingdom Metazoa; phylum Arthropoda; class Insecta; order Lepidoptera; family Papilionidae; genus Pharmacophagus; species Pharmacophagus antenor. The sequence continues at coordinate 11,050 of DWQX01005064.1, forward strand.
CTCCATTATTGCGGAACGTATTAAAATTGTTAAAGTAATTAATGAGCATCCTGCAATATGAGGACGTTATTAATAATACATGAAATGTTAAATGAAAAGTATTTGATTGCTTTTGTTCGTATAAAAGGAAAATACGATACATTTAACTTTTTTTTTGCCGGTTATGGGTTAACACGACCTCGATTTCATCAGTTGTAAAGTGATAATGACGCCCAGAGGGGAAAGCGTATTGGCCCAAAATACTTCATGCTCGCACAAATATGACTACCGGAATAAAGCAATGCTGTTATGTCGGCAGATTGACATTGTGGGTGGTATACCTTAACATGTAGGTTCGGTAAGGTAATCATATCTTATTGACTCTGGTGATATAAGATATAGTAGTATAGTTTCTTTAACTTCTGGCGATGGATTTATTTTCTGGAGAATGCTCAGGTATCTGTTGCAATATGCTATCTGTTACTAAATTACATATTTTAGAACATTATTCTAGTTTTATTCAATTAGAATTTAAAATAAAATTTGCTCATCTAAGATTATAAGTTTCCCTATTTTTATTATCCAATGGAAATTCTAAATATGTTGGTTACGGCATTAAAAATAGAAGAGACATTTCGAAGATGATAACATACTCGTGTGGAATTTCACAGATGAAAACATTCGTTAAAATTACTTATTTTGTATTGTGTTCGTAGTAATATCTTCGTAGTTTTTCAGATAAAACTATCTACAGCCTGTTATCTCATTGTACTAATGCGTTTCTAATTAGCGATAAGGATTCCGCCATTCGTATGTCTAATTGACGGCCTGTGTGAAACTATTGGAATTCGCCTAACGAACAGCCGTGCTGCGGGGATGATTGAATTGATTTCGATATTTTGTCCGTATGAAGTTAAGTGTTAGTTATTTTTGTATTCGGGTTATGTAATTAAAATATTTTATTAATACTAGAATTAGCGATATATTTTTATGTTTTTCTCTTGGATTCTATAGTAATTTTATGCATTATCGTATTCTTATGTTTACTGTTTTGGAATAAAATGTATAGAACGATGTCGCCAGAGCCGGCTTAAAAAAATTAAAAAGGCAAACGCATATTAGTATACGCAACTTTTTATGTAGGATTTGTCCGTCAAGATGATGGGTCCGGTAAATCTAGAGTTAAATAATACTTGTTTACAACTTTAAAACAAAGTTTTATTTAGTAAAATATCGTTATAAATATAAATAATTTACTTTATAGCAACATATGACATCGGGTCGACCGGGGCGGAGAATAATGAGTTATCGAGTTAATGGACTTAAACCGTGCAGGGGCATTTCAGCCCATAATGTGTCTTCCTGACTAATACTGCGATGCTATGACACATTTTATAATCAAACAAAATTACATAAATATTGATTGTAATACGGCACAGATTATTGGTAATTTATGAATGTTCGTAGTGGTTTTGGAAATTTTTATTGTAAAGAAACGAAGAAGAATGGTTCACCACCGTGTTTGTTATCGCAACCACAAGAGTAGTGGAGTTAGCTTATGTTAAGTTACAATAAGGCCGTAGATAGTGAAGCGTTGTTGCTTAGAATACTTAGGCCCTCGCATGTAGGAGTAGCTAGCCAGGCGGTTAACTCTATCATCAGACTCCATTATTCAAGTGAGACAAGAATCGAGTCCTGGTCCTTTCTGTTATAAAACAAACAGAAAACAATTGCGCCGCCGAGGAAGATAAAAAAAGGTTATAAATAAATCACTATTGTAGTTAGCATTATACACAAATTATATGACGGGTTATAATTGTTTTATAGATAATTCTATTCAAATCAAAAAAATCCCGATAAGGATATAGGAAGGGTCATTTAAGAGCATATATCCTCGTATAGTTCGAAATGTCTATACTGTACTCGATGTAAGTCATTCCATACTTTATCTAATATGGAGAGTGTTGTGGTTAAACATAAAAAAGTTTATGCGTGCACATGAAAGGACATAAAAACACTGATAACTGCAAACGTTGCTACACCTAATGCTTTCCATCTAGATAGTGATGTTTTATAGCGTGGAATACGGATGCGAATTTGGATGTAATAAATCAAAATTACAATGTTGACATACATATATATTCCAATATTTTTTGCAATATCTTTTAACCCCTTAACTGTTGCCGGTATATATATACACCTCACTCAAACTTTGTTCTCTTATACTTAAAATTTTGATTTTTTTTTCTGTGAAAGTAAAATGTTTTGTGTTGCAAAACGCACCTCTTTTCTTCCTGGAATACGCTCCCTCAACTACGCGAATCTGTATAAAAAGTAGTGGCACTGGGGAGCGCATGTCATAGTTTTCCTCGGCCGGTAAGGTGTTAATTAAATACATATCACTATGCTATTTGTGGTTGCTGTATACAATAGTGATAGTAGATATATTGTTAGACCATAGTTGAACTAAGATGGTTGATGTCTAGATTTAAAAATTGAAATTTATGTACAGTAGTTTGTGATGATACTTGTTATCGATAAAATTAATTAAAAGCACAATGAAAAATATTATACGAATACAATTTGAAAGCAATCAGCATATAGCATTATATATTACCACACTATTGTGGCAAAATGTATACGGTTCTTTCTTTTACAAATAATTAACGCTCTTCTTCTTTCTCTCTTTCCTTATATCTTTCCTTCCATGAAGGTTTTAAAGAAGTTGTCT
>DWQX01005065.1:0-13757 GCA_018245475.1 Pharmacophagus antenor
TTTATATAGTGTATACATATATACTTATCTATTCTATTAGTATTACTTTTATAAACTTTTACTTGCATTAAACATGCAATTTATTGTCTATCCATACTTTAATTACATCTTTATTTTTCGCTACCACCCAAAGATTGGCTGGAAGAAATCACTTATAGTGATAAGTCTGCCTTTGTACAATTTTGTCTCATAGCCTTTATATGTAATTGTTTATTTACAATAAAGTATTCATTCATTCATTCATTCGTCGAAACAATCTGCCTTCTCAGCGTCGTCGAAGGCTAACGACGCATCGACATCCCTAACTAACGGGGGAGTAGCAGTAACGGGAGCATAATACTAAGCTACGGCCCCCCGTCACTGACTCTGAGTCTGACCTAGACAAAATTCGCTTCGAGCGCACGCATCGTGGTGTAGTGCTCCGCTAAAGCCACCAAGCGCCCATGCGCACTTCTAGCCTCACGGAGTTTACGAACTACGAACATAAATGTCCTGGATGTCGATGCCCCATACATAGCTCGAAAGAGCGGCCATCTCCTATGCAGGGCTTCACTCCGATGAGGAAACGGGCCCGGGCAAGGATTAGGTAGGAGGGGGGGGGGCTTCATCTGCATGGACTTGGCCCATGCCGAGTTAGCAGGGGGAGGTGCGGGTCGGATGTGACCGTCCTGCAAGAGTAGCGGGTGGGTGTATCAGGAGTACGGGTGCACCCCATAGTGCCGCGATCTGTGCATTTCACGCACTGGGGACGGGCGAAGCTGGAAGCGATGACACTGCCCTATGATGAACCTCTTGTGGGGAACCTCCACGGATAGGCCGGTGAGGTTACATAAACGCCTAATGCCTAAATACTGCCTTGCCCTTTGGAGTGAGGGGGAATGTCAACAGAATCCGCCGTTCGCTGACTTGTCATCCGCCGCGCCTCGATCATGGGTATGGCCTGTGCTTCAAAGTCTTGGACGACCTCGTCTAGACAATAGGTGGAGGAGGCTTTTTTTTTCGTCAAGGACGATTTCCTTGACGATCGCTTTATTCTCCTGACATGTCAGAGTTCTTGCTTGCTACTAATAATCATATGCTTTATATTTATGGTTTTCTTACTTTAATATTAATTTCTATATTTTATAGTTCTAGTTTATCTTAATTCTATTTTATCTTATCATGATTGTATCTTATATGCTAAATAATCAGACTATTCTATTTACATTTCTATTAATATCTATTGTGTTCTTGTGTGAGTTTTATTTGTTATTGATTACTTTTTTACAAACTATTTTGCAATAATTTACGAATGAGTTTCTGGTGTCTGCATTTTCAATTAGTGTATGTAGGTTATTTTCATTGATGTCTATTTTTAGTTTAACTTCTATTTAATTTCTTTCTTTAGCAAAGATTGTGCATTCGGTGAGGATATGTACAATGTTTTCATTGTTGTCGGGTTCGCAGGAGCATGACGGACTCTCTTTACACTTGAATCTGTGTAAGTATTCAGAGAATCCGCGATTCCCTGTTAAGAACTGCACTAGGATGGGGTCGAGTTCCAATTTTTTTATAGCACTGTAAGCTGTCAAGGCATCTAGGAAGAATTTTTTAGTGGTTGTTGCTGTGCTGCTTTTTTGATAGCGCTGGTTCCATTCGTCAACCGATTCCATTCTGAATGTCGTTTGACGAATGAAACCGGGCACCCGTCATAGTCTCATTCGCTAGATAGTCTGCTCTCTCGTTTCCCTCCACCTCCGAGTGAGCTTTGACCCAGAAGAATTTGGGGATATTCCCCTCCTTCAGCATCGCAATGTGGGATTTTGCTTACACTGCTAGGGGATGGAGAGAAACGCCGTCAGCCAACGTTTCTAGCGCAGATCTTGAGTCAGAGTATATGTTGCAGCAATGTTTGTGGTTCCGAAGAGCATATTGGGTTGCTTCTACCAGGGCTAGCAGTTCTGCCTGATAGACAGTGCAGCTGTGGTCCAACTTCAGCTTCTTCTTGCCGCATTCAGTGATATCTTCATGCGCTTACCCGCTTCAATATGTAGTTCGGCCGTGGACAACTCACACCTTTGGAGATTAGCTTAGGCAGCGTGATATCGGTGGTGACTGCGGTGCGTGGAGTTGCCAGAAGACTGAGGGACCACCTTAGCAATAAGAAACTGCTGATCTAGCTAGAGCCTCCCACTTCCTTCGCACCGGGCAATCAGCGCTGAAGACATTGTGGTTTCTTCGCTCTAGCTTAGACCTTGAGCAGTTTTTGCATGAGGGTGATCGCTCTGTCTGCCAGCTTTCACACTCCTGTCTGAGGTGTGGAACTCCGCACTGGCTGCAGGTATTCTCAGCCTCAGAACACATTCGCTTTGTGTGTCCGTAGCCCAAACACCGCGAGCACTGAACGAGGGGAGATTGGTCTTCTACCCTCACTCTCTGCAAATCTATGTGCACCGTCGCGGTGTCTGTGAGACGGCGCCATCTGCGCGGTGATACTCTGACGACTACGTGGTTCGTTAGAGGGTTTCTTGCTCTTATATTTAATTTCCATTTTTTCTTCTCTCTCTCTAAGGTCCCTAAACATCTCTTGGTTTTGAAGTTTTAGTGCTGGGGGGGAGGAGGCTTAGGTGCCCGGATGGTTTCCTGGATCCCAAAGAGAGCGGTTGTGCGGGGGACTTTCCCCACAGGGGGGGACCTGCGGAGAGGCAGGCAAGCTGCGGCCAGAGGTGCCAGGGGCGGGGCGACGCTTTCGCATCACTATCTTAGTTAGGCCCTCTTCGTCCTCATCTTCCGTAGACGGAGGATTGAGGAGGCGGTCAACCTCCATGTCGGGGGAGCTGGAGGACTCCGGCCTCAGACGAGAGTCGGAACCGGAGCGGGAGCGGGATTGGGTCTGTGATGACAGGGGTCGGGCCGTCGGCGACGGCCCCTACTGGATCGCGCAATACGCGGGGGAAGGGATTCCCAGGAGGGCCCGGGGATGGGTACGGGAGCGGGAGGTGAGGCTGGGCTCTCGAAAGCCCTGAAAAGGGCCGCGAGCTCCGCTAGTCAAGCCTGATAGCGGGGCCAGGCGTCCGGGAATTCGATGTTCGCCGACATCGACATCGCGGATTTATGTCTTCTACACTGCACTTCACAATTAATCGCCACTGAGCACAGGTCCGGACAAGTCCAGACACGCACGTACCGTGTACTCACGGCTTCTGCACCTCAGCGGGAGGGAGGGGGATGAGCACTCACGCGGGCGTGACCCCCAAAGTGCAATTGCGGGAACACCTGGTGGTCCCACGACATCAGTCGTTGGACGCCGGATCGATGCCCATGGTATGAGAGCGGACGTGGGGTCGGGGCCGCTATCGAACTGCAACTCATGAACGAACGTTTTTTAATAATCTAAAAATATAAAACTGGTGAACCCGTTAAAAAAATTAGGTAAACGTAAAAATGCAGTCTATTATTAATTATAACATGAGCACTTATAATGTTTTAGATGACGGCACATTATAGCAGTCTATTGGAGGCAATGGAACAACGTCGAGTAAGTTTAGCGAAAGGAGGCGTGGTTTGCAGCTTAGCCGCTCGGGCTACTGTCCTAGCAGCTGCGAACCCATCCGGTGGTAGTTACAATAGGTGATTGATCTTTAAACATATTGAAGGGGGCTGCTAGTTAAGTAACTGGGGTAAAGAAACCTAACATCTATGAATCAAATTAATACTATTCACAATTTTTTTTCGAGAATTTTAAACCCAAAAACGCGCGTTACAGAATTTAAATAATGTGTATGAGATGCAACTGATTTAATTGTGAGATGTTTGATAAGTAATTACATTTTGATGTAATAATTGTGACAGACATATCACAAAACAATTATTATTAATCTCATAAACATAAAATATTTACCTTTGACCCGATAATCTTACTTCGGGATATGCCCGTAGGTTAAAGGGTTAACGACGACAATGTGGCGCAGCGTATATATTCATATTAACAACATATGTTACTTTTGCATGGATTATTTTCGTTGGGACACTATATTTGCTGTGCAATAAAGTATGGACACTGGATCTAATTTTCATGGGATGTTAAGTGACAATGAGTCTAAAGACGGTTTCTGCTTTTGCGGTTTTTAAAACAGGTTTTCTTAATTTAGACACATACATTTGCGAATAATAATAGCATTTCTAACAAAACACATTTTTAGTTATATTTTTTTCAATTAATGTATGTTATTTTATTATTTTTTATAATTAGATATTATTTTTATAATGTCTTATATTTCAGATCAAAAACAGTTGCAGAAAATTTAAAACTTAATTCGGCTCTTTTATCAAGATTTGATTTAGTTTTTATTCTTCTTGATCAACCAGATGAGGTATGAAATACTTTAAAATATAACCTATTAATAATTAAAAATAACTATTAATGTGTACTTTTTTATTTTAGAAAATTGATGCTATGTTATCTGAGCATGTCTTAGCCTTGCATGCTGGTTCCAAAGTGGGTAATACTTCGCGATCAATTAATATTAATACCAGTCAAAGTAATGAAGATGTGTCTCTCAAGTAATGTATATTATTTCATGAATATGATACTTCTGATAACATTGATATTTAAAAAAGAATAATAAAAACAGAAATTAACAACAACAACAAGGGAAACCCGATGACAACAGTGCCTTTTCATTTTGTGGCACATATTCATTAAATTTATAATTATACAACATCACAAATCACTTAATTGGAAATCACTGTAATCTATTGGAATGACGTAATTAATTAATCTTTGTAGCAAAACAGAAATAGTAACTAATCTTCATTCTTTCATAATTTGCCTGTACTTTACAGTAAAAGATTACGTTTGAAGCCCGGCGAAGTAGTAGACGCATTGCCATTGGTTCTGCTCCGTAAATACATTGCGTACGCACGGCGCTACGTACATCCTAAATTAAGCACCGAGGCGGCCAACACTTTACAAAATTTTTATCTAGAATTACGGCACGGTTATCAAGGCACCTGCAACGACGGCACACCAATAACAACCCGACAACTTGAAGCTAGTATAAGATTAACACAGGTGGACGCAATATATAAATATCGGTTGATTATAAATATAAATAATAATAAAAATATTTTTTAAAGGCTCGTGCAAGAGCAGAATTACGAGAGGAAGCTACAGCCAACGATGCCAATGATGTAATCAGCATTATGAAAAATAGCTTGGTAGACACTTTTAGCGACGAATTTGGAAACATTGAATTGTCAAGATCTATAAATGGCTCTGGGATTAGTTCCCGGAGTAAAGTAAGTATTTTTTAAAATGAAAAATAAGAGGTCATCGTTAATTCTAAAGTAATATATTTTGCTATTGTTAAGTTTTATGTTTGTGCTACATCATCTTTGGTATTCTAGTTGAAAAAATTCTTGGATGCATTAACGAGACGATCGCATCAAATGAGTAAAGATATATTTACGAAAAAGGAAATGATCCAAATACATAAGACTGCGGGTATTGCGGGCGATCCTAACGACCTCATAGAAGCATTGCATACTCATTCGTACCTTCTCCTCAAGGGTTCCAATACATATCAACTAATTGCTATTTAAACTGCAATTACACGTTAAATACACTTATTATTACCCTTTAAGGAACCTCTAGTTGTAATAATATTAAAAACGGTAATGGTCGACACCCTCTGTCAACCTAACACCTTACATTTTATATAACTGTTAATTCTCATAGTGCTATCTATGTAAATCATATAATTGTCAACAGGTAGTCCTTTTAATAAAATATATTACAGTGTCACAAATGTTTTTGATTATTTATAGTTACCAGAGACAAATCATTTAAGAATAAATATCACCTGTATGCATTGGGAAATTATGCTTGTTTATGATATGAGGATTATTTTCTTAATTCTTAGTACAATTATTATAAACAAAATTCGTAGTAATATTATGAATACATAATTTTGCATAATTTAAAATGTTATGTATAGTATATTTTCTCTTTTTATAATATTTTGTTACTAAAATTTTGTTTCGCTTTTAAAGAAATTGAATTGTATCAAAGTTCTAATTTTAAATCATGACACAAATCAGATAGTAGTAAAAAATATACTTATATATTTTGTAGACATTTATTGCACACATAGAAACACAATTTAAAGTAATGTAAAATAAATTATGACAATTTAAAGCATAAAACCAACACAACCGTAATTCAATAAATATGTACTTCAAATGCATGATAAAAATAAAAGGAACTTTTATATTATAGGTCAACACAATTACACATTGTAATCAACATAGAACTAAAAATGTTAAGCAATATCTTTAATAGATTTTTGCACACTTCCTCGGGAAGGAACATGTGCTAGTGCCATTGATACATGACAGCAACAATACAAAGATAAAGTTAATAATATAGAATTCCACAGTGAAGGGTTTACAAAAGACTCAAAAAATAAATTGCCAATTTCAGCACCTGCAAATAAATAAAAATTGGAAATAGCAGACAGGGCCAATAATGGTGTACATAATAATGCAATAAGGCATGCTTCCATTTTATCAGTCTTCAGAATGTTTATTTTAAACCAGTCAAACTTTTCATGTTTTGACAACTCCCTACCCACATGTTCTAAAGTGATACCTAAGAAATTTAATATTGACCATATAAATATATGCCAAACTGTTCCATGCCACATAAATATAAACACAAAAGTGGCAAGTGAAGCAATAAGTTTATTTACAATTTTTGATACTTTAAATAATTGGGAAATTATAATCAGTACAGGTTTATAGATGTACCTGCAAAAAAAAAATTAAGTAATGAAGTAAACAATTTTAGCATCCTAATAATTATTTTTGTGTGAAAAATTCTGTGCTCTAATAATTCCTAACTGTGAGTAGCATGTTCAGTTGTGTTTAGGGTACATTGCCCTCTTCACCTGTGCAAAACTAAACATTACCAATAGTAATCCATTTAATGGGTGTCCTACTGTTTTGGGGTAATTTTTTAAAACTACTAAAAAAGAATACTTTGTAGTAATCCAGAACACCAATAGTGCTCCATTGTTGAATTTTGATTAATGTTAGTCCTTATTGAAGGAACAATAATCTCAACTTTTAACTTACTTTACAAGGAATCTATAGAGGCCAACATCAAAGTGTCTCCACATCTGTGAATAAATGTGAACTCTTGCAATACACCTTGGTATTGGAGGAGGTTCTATATTATCGAGTCTTGTGAAAGCTGTTGTAGTACCATATGAAATTACATATTTCATATGAAATTCTAAACCCATCCAAAGTCCTCCTCCACATAAAGCTGTTGTGGGCAATTTACGCATAAGCTGAAAAGAAATTAATCCTTTAAAATATAAATGTATGAATTTTAACCAAAATAATGTTTCAACTGTGAATAAATACCTCCATATTATCTTGCATAGCAAAGAAATAAATATAATGAAAAGCAACATCTAAAATAAATGTATACACTTTGAAAATTAGTAAATCGCAAATAAATCTCTTAAGTTTTATTATGATGGTTACATTTGTGGCTTTGAAGCTTTTTTCAAATTCCTCGTAAAGAATTATGGGTCCAGTATACAAGAGTGGCAAGTACAATGTATAACTTAACATATTTATTACATCATTCCATAAAAAAAAGCTTTCTGCTTTACCCTCTGTTTCCTGTATATAGTCAATACTATAACTAATGCATCTTAATTCAATCCATGGTACACTGAATAATATGAGATAAACTTCTTCATCTTGCGTTCCTTGATGTTCCAAAAAATTCCAGAAAAATAATTTATACTTTAAAGAATTGTAACTAGCAAGAAGAAATACACTAATTAACCAAATACTTCGTTTTTTCCCCCCTAAGAATATGGTTATACCATACAATATAGGCTGAAATATTATTAGAACCAGTTGCCGAATTCCCATATGAGATGTTATGAAAATTATACTTGATATAATGTACCAATATTTCATTACAGGGATAGAAAATTTCCGTATTGTTTCAGATATGAAGAACTGAATAATCATAAATGGTAAGGAAGTATTAATAAAAAATTTCCAGCTACTCCATTCAATATCTGATACATCTTTATGTCTTTGTATAAAACTCCAGCCAGGTTGCAGATCTTTAAGAGTATGTACTAATTCATAGCCATCATTTAATATCTCTAAAATGATAAAAGTTTTTTTAGCCTTATATTACCATAAGTCATCATAACATACTTTTAAATTATTGTAATGATTACCAGTTTGTGCTTCAAATAACTTGAACAAAGAATATAAATTTGCTCCAATCCAGACAGTCGTACATACAAAAATCTCTATAGAATTCAATTTACTTCTCATTGTTTAACACATTTGCATTTCTAAGAAAAATTGATTTTAAATTTAGACTCCATTTCGCCCTTACACTGATTCAATTTTACCGGTAACTCTTATCTCCCATTTTTGTCACTACAACTGAGTAAAATAATTTGACAACGTCAAAAATTAAAATGGTGAGGCGTTCTGAAAATTTTATATTACTTAAGTCGTTAAACAAAGAATTATGCGTGTAACTTATGATAAAAGTAGATCAATTAATTAATTATTTAAATAATCAATAATTTCAACACAAAAAGACGGCTTTTACTGAATACAAAAATTGCACAGTTAATGTTAATAGTGAAGACATGTATTATAAACATAATCTTTAATAATTCAGGTTTTAATGTTTCAAATTTGATACCGTGGTTAAATTCAATCAATCAAACATCAATTGCAGATTAATTAAAAATTAAAAACTTTGCAAATTGAACTGTGAAATAAAAGATTTAATCACAGGTTCTTATCATGTTCAGAAAATTTAGATGACTTCTAATAAATACAATACATAAGAAAATAATTATTTACGTAATCGTTTTGTATTGTATTTCTTTTCATCCCATATTAATTTATTTAAAAGCATTAATGTACAATTTTATCACATATTTATATCATATTTAGGTAAACTTAATGCCAAATAGCATTTATTGCCAGTCTAACTTAGACAAGTAATACCGCTGTAATAATAATAGAGGCGATAATATATGAATCGAAGTATTGCAAAACAATACACTGATTAACGGAATATAAATCAGCAAACCTTTCAAAGTCCTTATAATTTGTTTGGATGAATTCTCAGTTTTCATCAATTATCAATCATTACTAAAGACGGGTATATGTTAACCGATTTTATTACTTAAAGATCGGTGGTGATACTTCTGGCCAAAGAGCACATCTTTAATATTCTTAAAATGAACATTAGAAGTGAGATTTATTTTTTGTATACTGAACCAATTTTTTTTAAATTTTAAATTAGTGTCCCTTCGCATTGCGACAATGTTGGCTGAAAAGCTACACCGCAATTATGACATGTACAAGGCGCCTTAGAATTGGCACGGCAGTAAGTTTTACGTGTAAAATCTTACTAAATGTGCCTTTGTACTGTTTAGTGTTGACTAACCCTCGTAACGATTACAATTTTGTTTATTAGAGAATTGATTATTTAGGAAGTTTATTGTAGAAAATTTATTTATATTCCGCTCAAAAATGTTAAACACCTGTAAGAAAAATTATAGTTCATTCAAATAGCTTATATATATATATTTATAGTACAGAAAAGAAATATATGGCAATACAACGCTTGCTGTATTTAAGTAGTGAATAATATATTAAGAAACGATCATTCGAAAGCCGAGGTACTCCGAATAAGAGTGGTGACGTAATAAAGTTCATCTTATTTGTGTTGAATGAGTTACGTACGATCGCGATTTTATTATTTTCATTTCATTTTTAACTTTAACTAGATGGCTACTTAAAGCTTACATCTGTAGTAAAACTTTCAATATTACCTTGAACGAACGTCTCAGTGTTTGCCTAGTGGTTATATTTGGAAAAATCTGCAGACTTTGTATTGATATATAAAATAATTTAATGCTTCCATTTGTGTAACCATGGATTTTACTAGAGTAATATTCTTGTCGTTTTTCATTTTGTTACAATTACGAATGTGTAAGTATGCGATGTACTGTTTTAAATTTCAATGTTGTTTATGTTTAAATAAGATTAGAAGATATGTAAGTATACAGGTCAAGTAATCATTACAGTTCAAGTACATAGAACTATTAGTTTGAGTAAATAGAAATATTTTCATATCATAAAAAAAGATGACTTGGAAATTATAAATTAATTTTTTTTGTACTTTTCTTTATAGGTTGCAACAAGGTCCAGCGTTTTAATGCAAGTGCAGATTTTTTACTTCATGAGTTCAGTGGAATAACACCAGCACCTAAAAGAGATTATTTATCCGAGTTTCCATCCTTAAACCTCTCGTCAAACATATTAGAAAATACAAGAACAACTAATAGCCTGAATTTTAATTCTGGTGTGACTACTCCGAAAACTGATTCACCGAAAAGAGATTATGTGGCTCCTCAGTTCCCTACTTTAAAACTCTTTCAAAACAACGACAAAAAAACAACTAATGTGAAAGACCTTATAAATTTTTATGATAAAATAAATAAAGATAACAATAATAGTCCGCGAAAACAGAGTTACAGCTCAATTTTGCAAAGACCAAGTGCAGGGACCCTAAGCACGACATTGGTTCCAAAACTACCGCCAAAAAGTACACCACATACTCCAAAACCTTTGATCTTTAGTTCTGTTGTTTCTGAAGGTACGAAATATACTATAAAGCCAACACTAGCGCCACTGTCTACTCGGAAACCGATAGTATTAAATAGTGGCGAAGATTCTCAGCCGTCAACGAATCCCGTAGCACCAAGCACTATTTTAAATAATAACCAAAATCGAGTCAACGATACAGCTGTTACTGACTTTGAGTTACAAAATATTAGTGAGGAATTATTGAAAAAGGATACGAATAATGCTGCTAAATATGTGACAGTCAATTATCAAGAAAAGACTACATCTCATTCTAAAGAAGATAAAGCTCTTCGTCCGTAAGTAAATGTTATGAATTAATTGTGATTCAATAATTTTGATAACCTAATGATTTTAATAAATTAGGATAGCAAACAAATTTTTAATCTGATATAAGACTTATAAAATCGATTGCTTGCATTGTCGGAAATTTTTCTTGTTTGCAGATTACTTACCATTGCGAATGAGGTTTGGAATATTCCAACAATTCAAAATATTTTACCGCTTTTGGACAACTACGAAAGAGATACTTTGGTTAACGAATACGTGACGTCAAAGGTATGCTAAAAACATCAAAGAGTCACTACAATTTTACGAGAACTGTTCAGTTTATGTATGAACTTTTATAAATTTGCATTTTACGTTTGTTTGAATCGGAGGAGTAGTATGAAAATAAAGACGTCCTAAATCATGGACAACACACAAATATAAGATTGTCAGGGTTATTTGTAATAAGCACTAAGACTTATAATGAATAGTAAATAACAATGTGAGCAAACGGAACATAAAATAAAAGTCACATTAGTTGTTATCATTTAAAAAAATCTAACAACAAATTACAGGAAAGGATTGAAGAAAATACTTTTATGGATGCTGTCATGTCTACAACTGTAATTAGACACTTAATGAATTTCCTGAGGGATAAAGGTATTAAACCTAAAATCTAAACAGACAATTTTTTTAAATATTATTTTAGTATTTTATTAACAAATCACTTTTTAGGTTACGTCAATCCAGATCCAAGTAAACAAAAAGATTTTTTAAAACAACTATGGTTTGGCCTATATTCAAGAAGTAAAGGCAAGATCAGTAGTTCTGGCTTTGAACATGTTTTTTTATCAGAGCTTAAAAACGGTGAAGTATCAGGTATGCTTTCGACCATAGGTCGATAATAGTCGTAAGTTTTTAAATTATTTATAAACTCAAGGTAGTATCCGCTTATGATGACGAATTTCTCTCCATTTTTCTCTTGTTTTTCGATCCATCAAAATTATCTACGATATCCCCATATCGCAGACTTTCTAGCCGGCCGAAAGGGCCGCAGTTTGTTCCGCGCCGCCTTATATGGCCTCCCGAACGGGTCCTCATCGAGCCCCTCCAGTAGCTCAGCCTGCGCCGCGTCCTGGCGATGAGCATCTCTGCTCTGAGGATCCGATTCGCCTCCACGTATAGGCTGTGGAGGCGATCCTCATTCGCCAGGTCGCGTGTTCGCCGCCGCCAGCTTCGGGTATACTGCCTTCGAGCCGCCACTTAGGCAGCTCGAAGGCCCTCTAGCCTCTCCGACCACAAATAAACGGCGCGTCAGGGAGGCGGATGGCGAGACCGAGGCATGCATGAATTACACACCTCGGTCAACCAGTACCTCAGCTGTGCAGCGGCAGCATCCACGTCCGCAGCGTTGTTTCCAGGCGCAAGCCAGTCCTGGAGGAAAGCCGCCTCGCTCGCTGCCTCCCTGTCCAGTTGAACGATGGCCCACCGAAGGAACGGAGATCCCGTAGGATCCGTTCTCTGGGGACCTTCGGTGGAGATCTCAAACCGCACGTAGCGGTGGTCCGAGAAGGTCTCCACCATATCCACTTGCCAGTTTTCATGCGCGCAGCTAGTGCGGGTAAGGCAAAAGTGACATCCACAATCGACCCACTCCACACGTGTGGAACTCCCCTCTGTTGAGAAGGGAGACCCCAGAGGCAATCGAGCAGAGCTCAAGAGCCCGACCGCGTGCATCAATGGCTGGGTTACCCCAAACCACCGACTTGGCGTTCAGGTCTCCCAAGACGGAGACTTGACGTTGCGCCATCCTCGCGACCACGCAGTGAGGACTCCGAGAAAGTCCTCGAATTCCGACAGTGGTCGGTTTGGGCCGAAATAAACTCCGACAAGAGCTGTCTCCTCTCTCTAGGAGCGTGAGGGGAGGCGACTCCGCGGTAGTCCGCGCAACAAGCGCCACGGAGCCATCGCTGTACCCTAGCCAGCGGCCAGGGACAGAGTACGGCTCGGCGACGGCCGCGACATCCACCAACCACTCGGCCATGGTCTGCACCAGCAGGTCCTGGGCCGCTGTGCAGTGGTTGGTGTTGGCCTGTAGGATGCGATGGACTACCCTAATTTTTAGGCCATCGCTCTTCCCTCTTTGTCAGTGGCGATGGCAGCAGCCGGACGCAAAATTTGCGCCTGCGCTTTGATCTTCCTGGGAGGGGGGTTGCACTGCCGGGTCCGCATTTGCGCCGCCCTGGGCCCCCGAGAACTCGAACAATCGAGCTCAGGTTTGGGTCCTGCGGCACGTCACCAAGCCGATCCCCAGTATCGCTGGGTTGGCGTTGGTACGTGCCCGTTTCAGTACGGACTCGTACGTCTAGCCCTTCGCCACGGCCGCCGGAGTGAGCGTCACTATGACGGCCGCAGTTTGGGGAGGAACAAGCTTCCTCCCACTCGGCTTGGGTGCTGCTTGCTGCCACTTGTTCTGCCCCTTTCCTTTGCTCGTCCTTTTGGACGGGCCGGAGGGGGCATTGGCAGGGGCAACAGGCGGCACAGCCTTTTTCACGTCCTTCTTCTTCCTCCTTACCACCTCAGTTCACTCATTGGATGGGTTTGTGGAGGGAAGGAGCCGGCTTTCCCGGCAATGCCCGCATTGCACGCACCTGCATCGCCTGTGGACGCAGTTCCTGCGTCCACGGCTGCACCTCCCCCGACTATCAGGGGGAGGACACCGGCGGGCCCGCTCACGCGGGCATCCTCTGGCAGGGTCGTGGTCGTATCCGCAAGGCTTCCCATGACTCTGCCCGGCT
>DWQX01005066.1:0-13756 GCA_018245475.1 Pharmacophagus antenor
CGTCTATTGTCCCCAGTGCACAGTGGGTACGTCTGTGTGTGTGTGTGTGTCTGTGTGTACTGCATTGGTACAGAGAGCGGTAGCTCAGTAGATTATCCACCTACTGGTAGGTGAAACACTAATCTTCAGCTACCACTCGGAGTACAGTCGCGATTAAATAAATTTTCAAAATAACCAAAAAAAATTTGGAAATACATCCACTTATTAGTAGAAAAATCAGAAACCTTTGTGATCCCAAGCCTGATATAATGTATAGAGACAGTAATAAAAAAAATGTATAAATTATACGCCACACGTTGTTCGCTTTACTAGTAGATGTGATTTTAAAAAAAAAATCTTGAAGCTAAAAATTTATGCTAATATTAGTTAGTAAATAGTGTTATTTGTATAATACACATATCTAGTGTAAAAATCTAATGTTGTCTGTCATTAACCCTTTGCGGACGACGACTTTTGTGTTGAGTGATTTATATAATGCGTCAAAATGACCTCTAACTTTTAAACGATCCTGAAGACGTTACATTTTAATAGTTCATTCTATCTATGCATCTTTAAGACTTGGAGAAGGATGATACAATAACTGTATTCTTACAAAAGCTCGCGCACGCCACTCGTTCTGCCGCACGAAACATCGTGGCGACCGAAGGTCACCTCTCCTCCGCAACGGGTTAAATAAAATATTTCATCAATTACTCTAACAAGTATATTGTATCCGTCAGATCCTTCAGGGTTTCTCGCTGCATATCAAAGCTGGCGAGTGCATCGCCCTCGTGGGCTCATCTGGATGCGGGAAAAGCACGATACTACAACTGCTCCAGCGTCTATACGACCCCCACTTGGGCACTGTCAAACTGGACGGCAAGAATGTGCAGAGTCTTAACCTGGGCTGGCTCCGATCCAGCTTAGGTAACAGCTGTTGAAATCTATTTATAAATAATTCATCATGTGTATATGTAAATTAACTTTTTAATTATTTACCACAAACAATCTCTCCTTTCCAATCAGTACCAAAAGTTCTCAATTTGATACGTACGGTTTTCTATATTCAATCATTATTCTGATCACATAACTTTGTACCTATAACGATTCTCTTTCGATAAATACGGCGTCAGGTCTAAAATTGACATATAGAAAATATATTCATGCTTGAAACGGATAGTCGGGGTTTTTTTTGGTTTACAGGAGTCGTTGGGCAAGAGCCGGTGCTGTTCCGTGGCACGATATACGATAATATTGCGATTGGTATACCGGAAGCGACCAGAGAGGAGGTCCAGAGGGTCGCTGAGATGGCGTACGCGCACGATTTCATCACCCACCTGCCTAACGTGAGTGATCGTAAAATAAAAAAAAATCATCATAATGGAGAGGCTCGCGGTGATGTATTTGTATACGATTGTATGTCTGTCATTAGGACGCTAAAACAAAATTGTTAAGTCCTCCCATAACCTATTTCTCTCTCGCAAAGGTTAGCCGGCGGAGAACTCGCAATGAGTTAAGCTCGCTCGTATGATACGTTTTCTGTTTAGAATAATTTTAATTAATATATAATGTGTACGAAGTTTTTAAATAAACAAATATATTGGAGCATGAGAGATGTCACAGTGTGAGTAAAAGGTTGATTGGATCTGGAGGAATGAATTGACAGTGGTATTTTAGGCCGATACGAATTAGGGACCTTCCAAAAAAGAGCCTGCACCTTCCTTAAAGGTCGGCAGCGTCGCTGCGATCCCCGAATTGCGACGAAGGCATACCGACGATCTGATGATGGCAGGAAGTCACTGAAAAGCGGGCAGCGGTGAAAGCGGTGGGGCGACCTTTGGATGGGGCTTGCGTTCTGCAGCTAAGCGTCTATCGGCTGATTAGAATAATTGATACAAACTTGAGAAATTTTAAATCGGAACAAGCGAGCTCACGGATCGACGGATTGTTGAGCCAGTACGAAGTGGAGCTGTAATGGTCGTCAAAAAGACTGACAGCGTAAATGTCTCCGAACGCAGCAGCAGCAGTAGTCACGCCAAATACATAGCGAGGCATGATTCGCTTCGATTCGACAAAAGGATTACTTATTTATCTATTTCATAATTTTATGTTTCACACAATTTAGTGTAACAGGGGAGGATTTAATGCCTTTTGGGCACTCTCTGCCAGTCGCTTCTAGAACAATCGTTTGAAATATTGTCGCCGAGTTTCTTGTCAGGTTCCCGTCTGAAAATCCCATATCTTTGAGACTGAAGTGATAATTATTTGACAAATCGAAAGTGATAGTGGCGGCCTCATTGGATGAATTACATTTTCTATTTGAATATGTGAGCAAATGCCACTAACATATGCGATTAATATCTCATCAGGGTTACGACACGGTGATAGGGGAGAGGGGAGCGTCCCTGTCCGGGGGACAGAAGCAGCGGATAGCTATAGCCCGCTCGCTGTTGCGGGAGCCGGCGGTGCTGCTGCTGGACGAGGCGACGTCAGCGCTGGACCCGCACTCGGAGCGCGAGGTGCAGGCCGCGCTAGACCGCGCCAGCGCGGGCCGCACCACTGTAATGGTCTCCCACAGGTCGCACACGTACCCTCTTATCTCAATTAGTTTTCAACATAAGTATTTCGACTTCGACATCCGCTTCGGAGTTGCGGTCTTCGATTTACGCGTCGACGCTAGTGGCAACCGGACGGTGATTAAGTGTTTCGGATCCGCCTGTCCGACCACCGCTCTCATTCTGCCAGGCAGTGACAGCTTCGCTATTTACCGCCAGTCACGGACTCAGAGTGCCAGAAATACACTGGGCTAACACGATTCGCCGTCTAAGGCTACATTATCCCTCGCCATCACGGAATTCGTTACCGTCGGCCATAGACAACCGCAAGATTTGATACGTCGCATCTGCGTTACCGGCCTCCGGTAAGGAGCCGGCTGTTCACTTGCGGTGCCCGTAAAGTGTCTTTCGTGTACGCCAGAAGCACCATGGTCTTTGGCAAGCTCATTTCCAGTTCTGACAATCTCCATTCATCAACGCTAGATCTATCGCACCAGTCATTTCGACTGGACGACCCTGTGTAAGAAGTTACGTATACTGATATGCGTTTGATATTTTGATTTCTTTACACCGCCTCTGGCGACATTTTACCATATATTTTATTGCGAAACGGCAAAAATATGAATGCAATAATGCACAAAACTAATACGGATGATACGAAAAGAAAACCATAAAAATGTGTCGTAATATATCTTTTTAAATTATTCACCCGTCGGGCCCTTTGTACAATATTTAAATATAATATCTTAAATCTTTCGTCTCACAGTTTACTTACATACATTTGACAGACCCAAAATAATTACCCACGCAAATTTATACGCCATCTGTTGATATATGGAGAAAATTACTTACTCCGAGATTGATCTTTATGTCAGTTATACTCATGTGATATTCAATGTTCGCAATTAAAAAAAAATGAATTCGAATTAGTAAATAATCTGATAAATATAATAACGCATATTACAATCGAAAAATTGGTTAAGTTTTAATTTATTCACATTATCACAAATAGATTTATTTGTGTTAACGGCCAATAGAATCTGTAGGCGGTAATTTATTAATAAAAATTATAATATGCATAATTGAAATGATATCGCAACATGTTCATCAATTGCCTTCGTTTTTAACCTTTTGGCCGTTATCGCTGAGGTCTTTGGAACGTGCTTAGATAGTGAAACATTGTTAGAATCCATCAGGACATTGGCGAATTTCGTTTAGTCGCACGAGAATCATAATGTTTTAAGCGATTACACAACTATGACACTCGACACATTTCACTTAACACTTTAAGAAGCGCACATTTCTATTACAATGGGATGCCTGTGCCACGGCGTGCGGCGTACGAGAAAACAATTCCTTTACGTGTTAATGCGAAATGTCATCGTGTAAATAATGAGGTTGTCATATATATATGTGTGTCGACACGTAGAATGGACTAAACGTTAATCGTATTATTTAGTTATGAAACGAGAATCGCATAATCGTTTGCATTCGCAGGCTTTCGACGATTAAAAATGCTGGCCGTATCATTTGCATGGATCAGGGAAAAATTGTCGAACAGGGCACCCACGGGGAGCTTATGAAGACTAAGGGTGAATATCCATTACTGAATACCGCTCTATCGGTTACGGGTTAACACTTGACATTTATCTTACAAATGTTAAGTGATAATTAAGCCGTAGTTAGGTGAAGTGTGTTCGATCGGAATATTACCGGCGCGAATGTATCACTGTCGGCACACAGCGATACTGTAGCGACGGCAGATAGAAAGTGGTACATGAATAAACCAAAACGGAGTGGGGAATTAACCAGATAGTGGTGGTGCTTTTGTTCTAGATGGTTGACAATAGCTTACACGCCAACCGCCTATCACGATGTCGTAAATAACCTTAAAGTGTAATGTATAATAAATATTTATTCAGTACACGGACACTGGCAAGTGTATAAGAAATACAAAATCTATGATCCGTTAAAAAAAAAATAACAATTGTTAAAAAATGAAACACTATAACTTGTTCGTCGGTGCATTTACTCAGTTATTCTTCGTTATAGAATGAGTCTTTACAGCCGAATGAATCACATGAAACAATAATGATTAAAATACTGTAACAACAGGTTTCTATTATAAGCTGGTGACAACTGGTAGTGAGAGCAAGGTGCTTGACGTCATAGAGACGTTACCGGAAGAGACTAACAGTTCTGCGGAGCCCGGTGATCCGGTATTAGCACCCAGGCATGACGTCAAGAGGAGGTCCAACAGGAGGGTTCATAGACATCACTCGGTTAAGAGAGGTACGTGCGGGCCTGCTTGAACTCGTCGGGGACGAATTTTTAATTGACAAAACTGCAATATGAGTAAATTTTGAAATTCTAATAATTTTATTTCAATCGATGGATTCAATAACGGATGGTAGAGAAATGTTAAAATATAATATATTAAAGATTTTCGTCTAAACATTAATGTCGATTAATTGTAAATGCAAAACCGAATGTACACATATTTGGCCGTGGGCGTGAACAGGTTAACAGGTATAGACTTGTTCTTCCGGCATTTTTTTACTATTATTTAAAAACAAATTCCATAACCTCCATCATTTTTTTTTTACTATCCAACACACCCTATATTAAATACTATGAAATGATTTAAAACTAGTTATTTGTAACACTAATAGAATAAACATGTTTGTTATAATCATAGATAACTTTATATGAATTATTATACACTATAAAACTATCACATGAATTGTATAGCATTTCGTGCGACAAACGAAAAGGAACATTTGTGCTTTTACAATAAGGTTAATTTCACAGAAAACCATAACATTAATTGCTGCTTCGTACGATCAACGAAAAGGTAACATTTGTGCTATTACAATAAGGTTAATTTCGCAGAATCGCACGATTGGATGACGCCGCGCGGTTCCATCAGCTCGGTGATGTCGACCGGACTGCAGAATTTCGTTTACAACGCGGAATATGAATCGGAGGAGGAGAAAGAGAACGACGACGAGGTAAGAGTGTACCACGAGGTGGTCAGGTACAGCGGCGGTGGTCACGAGACAACCGGAAGAAGCGAAAACTGCGGTAGCACAAATTCAGTCTTTTAATCATCACGTGCTGCTGCTGGTACTAGTAGAAGTTAGCGCTTTTTTAATATTTTAACGACAATCACAGCTTCATTTGATATTGGCTCACGAATCCGTTGATCTGTGAGCTCACCAGGCCAAAAGCCGCTGCTGCTGCTGCTGGGTTCGGTGAAGTTAGCGCTGTTGGTCTTTTCGACGACTATTACACTTTCTTTTGATATTGTACATATACGCGGAGAAGAAAAACGCACTCGTGCGGCTTTAACCATTGTTTCCGTGCACTTGCGTGATTCTAAAATACTTGATAATAATGATTTAAACGGTCAAGTGAGTGATGGACACGTGATACGAATGAATACGTACAATAAACACGTTCTTTGTAAGTATTATGTTATTCCTAATATTTGCTGTTATACCATCATTAGATATACACAATATGTGAAAATTTCAAATTTCTGTCTATCACAGTTTATGCCATTAGAGCCCACTGACAGACAGACAGGCGGTCGTCGCTGGCTTAGTAATGGGGTTCTGTTTGTCGCAATTCGGATACGGGACTCTAAAAATTTGTAGTCTCATTTTCAGCTTGTGCTGCTCCACTGCTGGGCATAGGCCTTCCCCAATTCCTTCCACCGTATGCGGTCCTCTGCTTCCCTCATCCTGCACGACCTTCACTCCAACACTTCCCTCCACCATCTGCCATAAGTGCTATATATCAGTGACATATATAGTACTGAATTAATTAATATAACGCCGGGACCAGACTGGATGGGAAAAGCGCAGAGCCGTTCGTCGTGGCGATCCTTGGGGGAGGCCTTTGTCCAGCAGTGGACATGTTTTGGCTGATATATATATATATTATTTAATGTAATTTTGGCAGGAAATCAAATCGATAAGCGATTGGCAACTCCTCAAGCTGAACGCGCCGGAATGGCCGTACATAGTGGT
Source organism: Pharmacophagus antenor (assembly GCA_018245475.1). Taxonomy (NCBI): domain Eukaryota; kingdom Metazoa; phylum Arthropoda; class Insecta; order Lepidoptera; family Papilionidae; genus Pharmacophagus; species Pharmacophagus antenor. The sequence continues at coordinate 6,569 of DWQX01005066.1, forward strand.
CGGCTCCGTCGCCGCTTTCATTCAGGGCGCTTGTTTTCCAATATTCGCATTGCTGTTCGGCTATACGGGAGGCGTGAGTAAATAAATTATTATTAATAAACGTTTCACTTATATATATATATACATATATCTCGAGTGATTCTTACTCAACAGTGAAGTCGAGTGGTGAATGATGATTGAAAATAAAAAAAAGAAATAAAAACAGTACGTACGATTAGGAAATATGCATGTAAACCAGGAATCATCAAAGTGTCCGAGCCCGATATCGGTTTCCGAGGCGTCGACGTAAATATGAACTGATTTTGGTTGTCGGCGAGGTCCAAAAATCGAACCTCTATTAAATTAACACAAGTTCTTATTTAAAACTTTCAAGATAGGTGGGTGATGTATTGTTTATGTTGTGTTACGTGGGAAAAACTAAAGATAGGCCAACTTTATTCATAATAGTCTGCTAACTTAAAGCATTGCTAATTCTCACTCTGTCTTTTTCTATCGACCTAAGTCAGAATGAAAAATAACAATCTGTAGCAGCTGTTTTAAGTTAGCGGACCATTATGAATAAGGGGTTTGATACTAAAAGTAGGTAATTTGGCCATGGGGGTCTGAAGTAATAGTTCATTTTGGAAAGGTGTCACTTGTCCAAAATAGTTTGGAGATCCCTGTTGTAAACAATTATTTTGTTATTCTTCCACACTTTGATTAGTATTTCGTTTTGCACTTTTAATCTAATGACCGCAATACATACTCTATCTAATTAAAAAAAAAATTAAATCGTGTAAAGTGTCAATAGAAATTAACATGGTTAGAACCATCGTTGATTTTTTTTTCCTTCATTCGTTCTCAATCCTTCTAGTTTCTACTTAACCAACTTCACTAAAAACTTATTGTAACGTTATTTTATCACTCTACATGAAAGTAAGTGTAGTCAGACGTAATAGGAACGAAAATACAATACTAAATTCCATCATCAATTCTGGATGATTGGCAATTTTCCACTATGCGTTTCAAGCTCTATTTTTCACCACCCACAACCACTCTGTGGGGATCAATTGTCGCACCAGTGCTGTTTCTGGACCGATACGACTTAGGGCACTCCGTGAAAAGAGGGTACTCCTTCCTGAACGCTAGATTTACCGACACATTTACATGGTTCTCTTTTCGTGTCCGTTGTAATTTTATGCATTATCATATTGTTCATTTTCGTGTTTTGTAATAAAATGTAGAGAACCAAGTTGCCTGTGGCAGTATAAGACAACTATTTATCTAGGATTAGTCTGTGAAAATGACGAGTCCGGTAAATCTAGTGTTAAAGGTCTGCAACGCAGCTGCGACTGCCCGTGTTGCGGCTGTCTACGGGCGACGGTGATCACTTAACATCAAGTGAACCGCTCGTTCGTTTGCCGACTCTCTCTATAAAACCAAATGATACTACTCGATTATTATAATTATAACCTCTTTTCTCCCTACCATTCTTTTTTCTTTTTGTATTTTTTTTTTGTGCACTATTATTATACTTTATGCAAAGATATATATTAATATTTATGTATATTTAAAAATTGTCGTCTCATTTATATGTGTAATACAATGAACAAACGACTCCCTCACTCTCTCTTTCATCTCTATTTACATTATAATTATTTTATCTTCTCACTCTCTACTATTCTTTTTACGCACCCCATATTTATATTCGTCTCTGCTCAACCCTGAGTTGGACCGGCGGCGAATGCCATATCGCATTAAGTCCACCCCACATACGAATAGGTGCATTAAAGCTTTTAAACAAAAATAAAATATGTTCAAAATTTCGATGGGTCTTGAGTGGTGACAAATGTGTTATTTAGCTAATTCAATATTAATTATATTGCAGATATTCGTTCTACGCGATCACAGTGAGATTGTTTACTTCGCCGACTTCTATTCGGGCATGTTCGTCGTGGTGGCGGCGGTCGCGGGCGTGTCTATGTTCCTACAAAGCGCGACGTTTACTCACGCGGGCCTCAAGATGACCACGAGGCTCAGATACGAATATTTCTCCGCCATATTGAGACAGGTGATGATGATTTATATATATATATATAATATAAATCATCGTTATTTTTTCATTCTGTTAATAGACATACGAATCACAAGTTATTTAATTATTATTATTTTTTTCGTTTTCTATCATCCCATATCAGACGAAACACGTCAAATGCAGGACAAAGGCCACCCCCAAGGATCGCCACGAGGAACGGCTGTGTGATTTTCTCGTCCAGCCTGTCCCACTCGTCGTTGGTGGTAGCCGGATCTAAGCCGGAGATTCTTAGCACCCCTAGCCCCGCCGTTACCATGGCTGCTACCGTGGCTAGGACCAGTGGGGCCGCTGGGGACGGGGGGCCGTTTTTTTCTAGTGTTATTCATTGGGTGGGTTTCGCCGTAAACGCCACTCTTGGCAGGCGGGTTGGTGATCGCATTGATATGGTAGTGCTACACATACATGTGGGACGCTGCTGCCCATCCCCTGATTTTCCCTTAGTCGCCTTTTACGACACCCGCGGGGAGAGATGGGTTGGCACTATTCTAGGCCGCTGCCAAAAAGCATTTCGTATCTATGTCGCGTAAATATTTACTTGGTACGATACCTAGTATTCCACGACGTTACGCCGTGACGCGTCGCAGAATCTATCACCCATCCTTCGGAAGTACAAACTGTTCGGGACTTAAGTGCCAGTTTCCCGTGACATCGTGTATATCCAATCACAGTGCGCGAAAATGTCATGATATACGAAAACGATATACATACGTGTCGCCTATTGGCTAATTGTTGCTACCCCTCTATCTTAGAATATTGTAACTTTGAACAGAATACATTTCTAATAAGCAAAGGGCATACACGTGGTTAATATTTGAAAAATTCACAAACTTACCATAGGCCTTAGTAGTTCTAGTTTTTCGAACCCATTTGTAGCTAAACACACGCCGCTACACTAACTTTCGTTTCTCATTTCATATTCCCGCAAATAGACATCACTATAAAATTAATGGCTATACAGTTCGGAAAAATATTGTACGCTTTACGAAACATAAACCAAATGTTCAGTGATCTTGAGAAGCTGCGTCTTGTATGCATTCGACTTTTCGTTTCCTTTTTTTCATTTTGCAAATCAAATAACATTAGAATCTAATATCGCACTGCAATTACTAATGAGGCATTAAGAAAATAATGAAAAAAGAAAATTCCGTTCAATATTAAATGCGAAAGGATAGGAATTAAAAAAAAAATTCTTCGTCTAACAGGAGATCGGTTTCTTCGACAAGGAGAGCAACACCGTGGGAGCGATGTGCGCGAGACTCAGCGGCGACACCGCGGAGGTGCAGGGCGCCACAGGCCTGAGGATCGGGCTCATCCTGCAGGGCACCAGCTCGGTGGTGGTCGGCTTCATCATGGCCATCTGCTACAATTGGAAGCTAACCCTAGTCGGCACAGCGTTCTTGCCACTTGTAAGTCATCTACCTGGCCTTCGACTGCATTGGCTTCAATAGGATATGGACTGACACGGATGGCGGTTTCACCTTATGTTAAGTGACAATAGGGTCGTATTTGATAAAGCGCGTTCGCCATGAATACATGCGGCCCTCACGTGTATGCCTTCCGTAACACGTCATGGCAGCAGATTGACATTGACAGCGGTCACCGGCCCAGTCCTAATCACCATCCAGGTTCCAATGTTACTGTCACAAGGCAAGAGCGCCACTGAGGCGGTCGCGCGTGTGAAGCGGCACCGTGATGAGCCATGCGATTTTGAATTTTGTCTTGTCGAATAAAAGCTCCATTCGGTTTGCAGATGGTGGGCAGCATCTGGCTGGAAGGTATCATATCCCAGAAGTCGCAGACGGACGAGCGGGCCGCCATGGAGTCGGCAACCGCAATTGCCACCGAAGCCGTGGTCAGCATCAAGACCGTGCAGAGTTTAGGTAACTATCTATTACTTGAATGGAGAATCCATACGAAACATTCTCATGTTTGAATTAAATTTTAAATAAAAACGTATCCGATTAAATCTCAGCCGTCTTGCGACCGATAGAACGGTCCATTTAGAAAAGTTTCTCCTAGTCTATTTGTTACAACTACTTTATTAAGAGAAAATTTCCGATATATCTCTCTATCTAAATAATGTATTTATATTCTCGAAAGGTTAACAAGTACAGAATCTAGATTTTCGGTTAATGAGTTCGAAAAAAAAATCTATATAAAGAATCCATTGGTTAGTATCTGTTAGTATGAATCATCAGGCAGATAAAATTATAGACTTGATAACTCTAGGCGTTGAGAAGACGTTCCTGAAGAGATTCGAGGAGGCGTTAGTGGACGCGTGCGCGGCCGTCTCCAAGAAGACCAGGTGGCGCGGGCTGGTGCTGGGGCTGGGTATTTACGTGCCCTTCATGTCGTACTGCAGCGCGACAGTGTACGGCGCGGTACTGGTCGCTTACGAGGGCCTCGAATACAAGATCGTGCTTCTGTGAGTAGGACGCATTTCTTCTCATCCATCATCATCATATCAGACGAAACATCCACTGCAGGACAAAGGCCTCCCCCGAGGCTCGCCACGACGAACGGCTCCGCGCTTCTCTCGTCCAGCCTGTCTCGGCGACTTTGTTCAAGTCGTCGGGCCATCTTGTGGTAGGTCTGTCTACTCGTCCGTTGGTGTTATTTCGAGTAGACATCCGTTTCACTTAGCGTCAGCGTTTTACCTATTTCGTTACACTCAAATTTCGTGTTCAGTGAAAAATATCAATGTTATATTTTTAACACTAACCAATCCTTTTACGTTGCGTAGACATTAGAACGTTGAACCGATTTTATTGTATTTTTTTTTTCATTACAGATGATCTCTTTTTGTGTTTTTTTTTAATTTTTTATTAAATAGCATCTGTACGATGCTATTTGTTAAAAAAAATTGAATTTATTCGTCACTCCTGTACGTGATGAATTTCTCATATAATTCGATAATTAACATTTCATATGTAAATATAACTTTTAAAAACAAACACACAACAACAAAAAAAAATGAAAAATTGATGGACATTTTTGTTAGATTTTAAATTGTTAGCCACCTTAAATTGTCGGTCACCGGTGATACCCGCAACGGCGGTTCGGGATGCGGGGGGGGGGAGGTCATGGAGACCACGACCCACCCCGAGCCGATTCCAGGACTTAGGTGGAAAATTAAATTATAAGTTCTTGACTTGACCACGACTATGTGACCCCCTCCTGGCGCCAAAGCCGGATCCGCCCTTGTGGAGTAAAGTGTTAACACAAGGTTCACGGGACGGGGTCATTTTGACTCGACGATTATTATTAAAAATTTCACTATACTTATGTTTTCTTTGCGCCCATTTCGTTTGCATTATATTTCTTTTTCTGAAAAGGGAAATATGACGATTTATGAAATTACAATGGCGTCGAAAAGTGCGTAAGCCCAGTGTTAAAAATATTCATCGTGATTGAATAAGCATTTGTTCGTTGCAGTGTAAACGAGGCTCTGATGTACGGTGCGTACATGCTGGGGCAGTCGCTGGTCTACGCGCCCAGCTTCAATTCGGCGAAATCCTGCGGCGCGAGAATCCTCTCCGTGATTTACAGGCAGCCCAAAATTAGGACCGAGGACGGATTGAAAGATAGGAGGGATTGGGTATGATGTAATATTATCGGACGACACCCACGATAGCGTTCCAGTGGAAAGGAATCTATAATTCATTAGCTGTGATAAAAAAAAAACTGTTGAGAAATTAACTTTTGCAGTCTGCATATATAAATTATTTTAAACTTGTATATACACATCGATGCCATTTAGTCAAAGTCCCCGCACTATGCAAAACACTTACCGCGGGATTGGATAGGATTTAAAAAAAAAAACGATTCAAACCTCGCTCTTTATTCACGTGACATGTTTTTCTACTAATTTATTAACTCAACGCTACACGTGCATTTATACATGAATATTATACTTGGTTTAGATTAATTTAAAGTTATAAATAACCTATTTACAGAGCCATCTATTGACAAGCTATTAATTCATTCGGAGTAACATTATCTACCTTCCCAAATTAATGATTTCTTCGCTACGATTGCTAATATTTAGATGAAAACGCCATCTATTGAAAAAATGTTTTTGTCAGTAAATGTCTAAATCCCTAATTTTAATTTTACACGATGACAGCAGACATACGCCAATTAAGAGACTACTGATGTATGAATGAATGAATGAATTATTTTTCATGAATATTTGCGATTTCTCAGCTAAAAACTGGTAAATTTCATTCTTTGACGGGGTTTAACCAAGTAAATGAGTGTCATCCTGCAAAAATTTGCTAACTATCCTGCAAGTATTTAGTATTGCCCCTTTTTGGAGTTGGATGTATGTGTGTGTCTTATGCCAGACTTAAAAGTTTTAGACCACTGAAAAGATGTTTGGGGACTATTCCTGTAGACGACGTGATTATAGGCATAACTACATACTTTCACTCGTTTCCATATTCTTATTATTTCATGCTTCAAGTCGGTGTATTATTAAATTTCGTCAGATATAGTTTTAGCTAAATTATGAGAATCGTAGAATGTATTATTATTATTATTGTTATTTTATATTTCTTTTTTTGTTAAGTGTGTTAAAATGCAATTGTTGCTATTGGAAACCCGTGTTTCTCTCGGATATGGTTGCTGATGTTAAAAACTTCCCGGTTATGCGTCAAGTGTTTAGCACTGTAGCCTTTTGTAGGAGCTTAATAATATTAGTACGGATCTGTAGAGTGTTTAGGCTACCACTAAGAGTTTCAGGAACCTATAACCTTTGTTTTTTAATTATTATCTAATTAATGAAATTATTATTATTATTATTATTAATAATCATAATCGTTTTGGCTGAATCGACATTAACGCGCTCGTTTCGCAGAGCGCAACTGGTAACTTCAGCGTAAAGGAAGTGGAATTCGGTTACCCAACGCGTCCGCACCAGAGGGTACTGAGGGGTGTGGACCTGAAAGTTGACGCCGGCAAAACGGTGGCGCTGGTCGGCTCGTCGGGCTGCGGCAAGTCGACGATATTGCAACTCATGCAGCGCTTCTACGACCCGGACTCCGGAAACATTGTAAGTGATTTAGCATAAAATAAAAAATTAATAAAGTATTAATATAGATATATATATATAC
>DWQX01005067.1:0-13746 GCA_018245475.1 Pharmacophagus antenor
AACCCCTAGAAGCAAGGTAACCTTCAAAGATCCAGACTCGAAAAACAATTTGTCCTCATCGCAGTTAGAGAGACTGCAGTGCATTAAATAGGTAGTCTTTCGAAAGATTCCCTCGCGATACTAAAAACTTTTTTTACGCGAGGAAACGTGTTACGCATACCGCACGACCAGGGGAAGTTCAGGGCAGTTATGTGGGATTCCCCGGGAGTAAAGCTCCCGGTACACCCACTAAAACCTCACGGTGTTCCGACTCACGCCAATTGGCGGGGCTGCAGGCACGCGGATGTATTCTTCCGCAGCACCTAGCTGTGTTCTGGGCGAACACGTTTCAACAAATACGGCCTTAATGTCATTTTAAATTAGGTGAAATTGAGGTCAAGTGTTAGCCCATAAAAGATAAAAAATACTCAAATTCACTACAAATAGTGTGCAGACATCGCCGTGTTCTGATTTTAGGTGGATTTATCTAGTGGATATACTTAGGTACTGTGTTTTGTCTTAACTAATGTCAAATGAAATATCAAAAACCGTTAAGAAAAAAATCTTACGATAACGTACTAATTTAAATTCATTTTATACTTTGAAATTTTGGTTCAGTTCTGTTGAAAGTATCCATAAATTGTAACAAAAAGTGGCTTTTCTGTTTGTTCAACTGCCTACGCAGACTTACTATAGTACGGGATGCCACATCGGAACGAGTCATAATCAAATAAACCATCGCTATTAGTCTTACCCCCTTTGCTGAGTAATTTGTTCCCAGACACCGAAGTACAGATCAAAACCTAAATAAATACTTACTCTGTGTACTGCTGAACCGAGAATTATAAATAATGCTGACTGTACAAGGCCTTACACTGAGCGTTTCGCCTCGCCCGCAACGCTTTTGGGGAGCCGGTTGCCATGGCGACCATATCTCGGCTTTCTTCCTGAGTGATCGTCGAATATGGCGGGGGAATCGTTCGCCGTGATTATGGCCGGCGTCGCAACTGCAGTATCTCGCAAGACACTCGATTTTCTTTATAAATTCTGTACTTCTTAAAAAATGTGTAGTGAAGTGAAGTAAAACGGAAGTTAGCGGTGAGTTAACTTTTTTTCTATGTGCATAGAGAAGTAATATTTCTTTTTGTTTAAATATTTTAATTTTGATAAATCTTGTTTGAATTTCCAAATATTACTAAGATTCAAATAAGATTACAAGAGTTTTAATTTAATGATTCGCATTTTCCTTTGAAAGATGTGAATTCGTAATTTACTCTCCTCATTATATTGTCTTCTTACTAATGATTCACCTAGGTTTTTCGCTTATGTATAGAAATATATTAAGAATGATTATTGAATTTGAGATTTACTGATTGAATTTGAATGTCTTCTGCGTTCAAATTCAACTAAAGGAATTTTAAAAAATATATTTATAAGGTTTCGACGTTCAAAATAACAAAAAAAAAATTGCCAATTTGATTTTATGATTTTTAAAATGATATTAAAAATATTATTTTAAAATACAATTTTCCAAAATTATATTTGACCACATTATCTATGGGATCTAAAATCTAAGTATGAGAAGATCGTTCATATGTTATTTTCATGTTCTCCCTCTGTTCATGCCTTCGTCTCTGAAAGGTGTGATCCTGGTCTATTGTCCTCGAATAGACGAATTGCGTCCAACCTCTTCTACTGGTTTTTACCGATAGTATCTAGTAGTAATAAATTGCCACTTTTCACTTTTCTATTTCTTTTTAATTTTCCACTAATACTACACAGTTCATAAGAAAATATGTGTATAATTCGAAATGAAATATTAAACACGAACCAATGGTACAGTCGCTTTCGTACCTATTACACCCGCTTCACCTATTTGACGTTTTGGTAATTAGGGTGGGCCGGGTTTTGGAAATATTGTCAAAAGGACCCACCCGTTCGGGCCCTTGTTTGAGCGGGCGAAATGTTCTTGAGTTGCGCGTTCGCTTCCTCATCTCAATGGCGGAGCGCCCTCGGCGAGGGACGATTTAAGCATACGATGAATTAAATTTGGCAAGTGTCTTGCGCTAAAGAAATAATTTACGTTTCTCATTGTAAATCTTACAAGCCATTATAATAGGATTGATAAGAGGTTTATGGGAATTTATAATATTAATGAATTCGAACTTAATAAATGTCAATTATTGTGTTACAATTTTTTTTTTGTGTTACGGAATAATAGCTTAAGCAGTTACTGCACAGAAAGCAGTTTGCCTTATTGTACCTATAAAAAATTATAATATAAATATTAAACACTACTTAAGTTGTTAGCTAGATGGGACATGGTTGACGATTTTTGTCGCAACGCAAATTTGAATCGACCACAACATTATTGCAAGCCGCGTCTGAAACTTTTGGGATATCATAAACGTAAACAGTGTAAAGAATAATATCGAATATATTAACCGTGATCATAGATTCTGTTCAACTAACAACAAGTAATAGGCGTGCGTGAGTGCTGGTGTTAAGTGCACAGTGCATCCTACTGTTACACCTGTCTACCGGAAGATGTCGCTGTATGCAAACTAGGGACCACCCGGTTATAGTAGTCCGTCTTGAATACCAATCAGTGTATGCCTATTAATGTTGCATTGAAATTGTATTGGTTAGTAATTTTATATCGGTTTACTGTTTATCCATATGTTACTTGAGGCATTAACAATAAAGAAATAATCTTTCAAATTCGTGGTTCATTGATTTTATTAAGATTTAAGTTTTTGTATTTTTTTTAATTGGTGTTTAATTAATATCTAAATCTTGTTAGTATTGCCAATGTATACTTAAGACAGATTTTCACCATGGAAATTGGTCAAGAGGTATTAAGCTCATTTGATACCACATATTATAGGAAAGTTAATGATAAAGAAAAACCACGTGTATAATATTTCATGATCATATGTCTAACTAATGGTTTCCTTAATGTAAGATAAAAAAATCATTATATTAACTCCCCGATATAAACAAGTTGAAACTATAAGTTAGGGAGTAAAAGATTGACATTGTGATAACCATTTTTATATTGTGTCATATTTTTATATCATCACGAATTAATCTACGTTAAGATGATTAAATAATGGAAATGTTTTCACCATTAACAAAACTAATCGACATTGTAATTTTCATGGAGACGTTATGGCTGAAGTCATTAGGGCTGTGGCGGCTTCCGTATAGTATTTCAGGGTTAATACGGCATAATCTGAAATTGAATGTTCTACGAAAACCATTTAGTAGTCTGGGCACGCTAGGAATTTTTAGGTGCGGGCGTTAGTCATTCGGAGCGATGCTATTAGGGCGTGAGATACACGGGTCTTGGTACTGAGGCGTCTTGCAGTAAAATCGTTGGTGGAAGATACATCATTCCACCATTTTCATTATGTCATTCTTTTATCTTAAATTTTAAGACTAAGCAGTAAAGGATGATTAATATTATAATAATTTTCTTAATAATATTTTTTTCAACGGTTAAAGGCTAACATTTGGCCTCGATTTAACCTGATGGGAGGTGACAATTAAGCCTTAGATGGTGAATCGTGTTCGCCCTCAATACTTTTAGCTTTCACCTGTATGAGTGGAACAGAGCAATGCTGCTATGGCTGCAGATTGAGATTAAGCGTTGTTGCTAGTCAGTCGACATCGAAGAAATCCCATCACCTACCAAAATTATTATATTTATCATGTCTAACAAATAAATTGATGTAATATTTATTAATTTTTTAACCTACTATTTTCTAACGCAAATGAAACCTTTTTTCGTGGAAAGACAGGATATTCTGTCATAGTCTTCCGTTAATGCAAATCCCTTATAGTTCTGGAGATTACAACAGGTGTAAGTAAAGTATTCAGGAGCGAATTATATTCATCGGAGCGTCAGATGTGATGAATGATCTTTTATTAAATTCGTTCGGCGAGCCTCATTTGCATATCTAATTAAGAACAATGACACGACGCCCGCATCACTTCGCTTTTGACATTATCCATGGATGTTCTTAAGTTTGCTTTTACGTGTGACGTGTAAAAACGTCTTTGTAGTATGCCATCATCAAAGTTTAGTTTTTTCCTTAGAAATGAAGTTAGGCGGTCGGTGGGCGAAAACTTTTTCCATCTCCTGCCATTCTTTTATGGTCAAACTAATTAAATGGTGTTCACTCTCTTAAATCATCTGATCACTTACTTCGTTGTATTTCCGGTGTTAGTTTTCCGGGAAACTTGAAATCATTGGGAATCATGAAAAGGGATCCCTTTTTTAGGTGACCTAAATACGCCACCTTCTTCTGTACAAAATGTAATTGCCTCTTAGCAGTACTTTTGCATTGGAGACGAAATGTTTCCTTAGGATCTTTAACATCTTGCGCAATATCTACGTTACAAATGCCTGCAACCGTCTTCAGGAATCTTTCTTCAACACCAGAAAGAGTAGACCACACGTAACATTTCAAAACACGATATCCTGTCGGTAATGGAATTTTTGAGACGAACAAAAATTTTGCCATTTTGTTGAAAGCAATTTTTTCTTGTCCAATTGTACATTTAAACTGTTCGTGATGATCCAAGTGTGATGTGAAATACTGGTTTAAACACTTATAAATTTTCTTACAATAATTAATTCTATAATAACACTTTACATTAACTATCTCCGTGACGCAGTGGTTTTCCGCTTGCCTTATAATGGGGTTCAAGGTCTTTTATGGAGTCACATGACGGACTATGGATGGTGTGGAAGGGTTTTCCGAGCCCAAACATGCCTTACTAACCCAACTGTTATTCCAATCTCAATCTTCCGCCATAAATCATTATAGTGTTCAAGACATCGTACATATAATGAATAATATATATATAGCCATATAAAGCCAGAATATTTACTAATTGCGCACTTCTCGTCACATAACTTCGAGTAAATCTGAAGTCAAAGGTTAATAAACTGAAGGACGAGCAAATTGTAGGTAAAAAGTCATTTTCATCTACACCCAAATGTCTATACCAAAATACTAATGTGTCGCTTATTTAACGATTGCATTCTTAAATATAAAAATAAATAAATATCCACTTAATATAATAAAAAAATAATTAACAGAACAAACACAAAATGTTCACTACACACGTATGATTGTCCTGAGCGGGCATCGAACCCGCGACCCTTGGTGTAAGAGACATAGTTTACTACCATAACATCAACGGGCCAGTCTATATAAGCGCGGCTGACCAACCAGATCTGTTATTTTCATTTATAGCCACTGGGAAACAGCGTTGCTAAGTTAAAGACTACAGTCCCTGCGGTCGTGACATTTGTCTTGCATTAAGTAGTGGTTTTGTAAACCGTATGAAAAAAAAAATTACGAGGTGAGCGCATAAGCCGTCTCATATTCAGAAATAGCGTAAAAAGTCTTCATTATAGATCGTTATCGTAAGCCGGTGCATTGTGTACGGGGCACGAATCGACCCCGGCTATTAATTCCATGTAAACACCGACGGAAGCTGGTTTTTTATTTATTTATATAAGGCTTATAGCTCTACATAATGTAAATAAAAACAAATATAGAAATAAGTTACACGTGTATTTTGTTTTATTATTAATTTTTATTAGCTTTACTCACTATCAATCGAACCACACAGAATTGGCAAACAGTTTGGAAGATACGATGAACAGAGACTATAGACTGCTACTAGGGTTTAGTATTACAGCCTTAATAGCATTGCTGTGTTTAGGTAGTCATACATGTAAGAGCGGGAGTATTCTAAGCAAGTGCATTTCACCACTCACATCATTATTATTTATTATAATGTGAAACTGATATCAAACGTTAGTCCATTGTCTGAAAAATAATAAAAAAAAAATATATGCAAAATAGATAAAAACCTTTACAAGGTGCGATGAAAAAGACATGCATTACATAAACAATGGTACAGCTGCCTGAAATATACATAACCTATTAATCTTGGTCCATTAAAAAAATAAATCATACATACTGGCCGGTAAGAGGTGTCAAACATTAAAAAAATAATAAATTCAAATCCTATTACCGGCGCCCGAAGCGGACGATGTATATCGTTTCAGTCGTGGAAACTAATTAAAAATTAAAACGGGTCCCCGGGCAAGGCGGTGCGAGTTACAACAATATTTCACATTAAGCAAAGAGACTCCTGTTTCTGTTTCAAATTTTACAACGAGCAATTTGTTTTGCTTTTCAGCGCAAAATTCACGCTTTAATAAGATGAAAATTTGTAAGTGACCCAATTTCCCTCGGAACCTAGCCGTGCCTCACCTGAGCGATTGTATACATTTAAGCGTATTGAAAGCGGTACGAAAATTAATGGTTTTATATTTATTTAATGTTTTAAAAAACGGCACAATTAAATGTTCGCTGCTTTTTAACATATGATTAAGAATTCTCATAGCAAACATTAATAATATCTTAAAGGAAAATATCTAATAATAAATAGCCAATGAAAGACAAAGTCAATAATTAATAGATGCCAACTCAATGATACCTATATTCCCATCTCAGTGTTGAAATTTCTTTTCACTGTTTTTAAAATTCACTATATTCGATTTGTACTTGTTAAATAAATGAATAATTAATATTAAACCACAAGTTATACGTTAAAATTTTGCACTAACATAAAGAAACAATAACATTTGAGAACGAAACGAATAATTTGAAGAAGGATGCGTTTGTACGAGACAAATTTAGTAAAAAAAAAGAATGCTTTTTGTTATAACAGACAGCAATGCTGTCATCCTATTCGTCGTTTTATTATTATTAATTTTAAGATTATTAATGTTAAAAATTTACGATTCACAAAAAGTACACGTGGGTTTTTTTTTACGGGATATATTTTTAGATAGTCTTTAGTGCCATATAAATCGCACGTTAAAGTGAAATTATATATGCAGTCGTGCGTTAAAAAGAATCTATGTAAAAACATGTTTATTTTTTAATCTATTTCCGGTTGTAGTTTAACAAAAGAGAAACGTTTGTATAGAGGCGCACTTTAGTACTGAACCGTGTTGTATGTAAGTTGAACCAATTTAGTGTATCCCGGCTTAGCCCAGATTTAAAGAAAACACAGTCCATCGGCCGCGCCGCTGACTCGGGCTAGCGGATAAACCGGCAGATAAACAACGGTTTAAAGTTAACCCCGTCTTTAAGCTTCGGTTAGCGCTTAGTTAAATTGATATATCGGCGGGGCGTTGCTTGCGGCGTTTGAAATTAATGAATCGAAGTTTAGATTACGTAACCGGGGACTGATACGAAATGCGATAACACGAAATGGTTAGGCGAATTTTATCACCAAATTAAAAAAAAAAACATGATTGGTAGTTATTGTGAAATACAATTTTTCATTGTGAACGTTATTCATAAGCCTATTTTTCATTTGAATTCACATTTAACATTTGTATTATGCTATTCCTTTCTAAATACAATATCAGTTAGCATAATAACTAAAAAAAAATCAGAAATTTTTCGATTTTATTATTAATCATTGCTTTTCATTTCGCATTTGTTCTGAAACAATGATTCTTGTTTTAATTACTCTTTCTTTTATGGACAATAAATGGAATTATCGTTGATTATTTAAATTTTATGTTATCTTTTAAAAACTAACAATGGTATCTATATATGATATAATATCTATATATAATATATGCTATTTATTAAGTGCATAGTTGACATTAAACACACACATAGATTGAACAGTGTATAGTGAAGATCCGGAGATTTTGGTCTATTATGTCTTTACATTATAGTCGAAGATCTCTGCGTCTTGCTATTACCACCTTATTATTGGTGGATATTGCTATACACTTACCGTCGGCGGCAATTTTTAGCAGACGGTTTAAACCTCTTAAAATCATTTAGTTTTTCTCAGTTTTCAAATATAATTTTAAAAACCCCAATCTACGAAGCTAAATATTATATAAGACTAACATAATGTCGCTACGATCTAAAGCGATGATAAGACGGTACTGTTTATTAAGTTACATATACGAGTAAAACTAGCACGATTGTCTCTGTAGTACTGCTGTTTGCAGGCTTGCCTTAGTAACGCGGAGGTCTCGGGTTAGATATCCAAGCCACATATGTAGTAGAGTCTGAATGGTAGTAAGGTTTTTCGAATACGCCTGGCTAGCTACCACCCCCAATGTCAATCTGCCGCCAAAACAGCATTACTGTATTCCGTCGGTAATACACATGACAGCCAGAAGTATTATGGGCAAACACGCTTTACCATCTACAGTTTCATTATCACATAACTAACATCAGGTAAAATCGGGGTCACGTTTTAGCACATAACCGATAAAAAATCACTCTTCTGGCAGAGATATAAAATTTCGACTCACCTAAACCCTTCAAACCTTTCCCCGTGATTACCATTTCATAAATAGGCAAACAATGGGCGCACATTAAAGTATATTTAACATAATACTATGTTAAATGCTAACTTTCTGTACAACATTATGTTATTCGACTCTTCAAAACAAGTATAAGTTACCACGGCGCGTTTATTACGGATTGTAACTTAAGCCGGGGTACATAAAATAAATTACACTCGTTAAAACTTTGTCTACGTTACTTTAAAAACTTCCGCGGGTGTGTACTGAAACAACGGTAGGGGCCGATTCGGAATGCGAATTTAAAAAAAAAATGTATACATATACATAAAACTTTTATTGTTCTATCGTACGAAGTTATAATGTGAAAAGTTTACATAATTTATACAAGATATGTTTTTGAGAGGTCATTCGATATAGAATTTATTTAAAATAGGATATGTATAAAATTAGTGTTTATTATTAGTATTAAAAATGACAAACGAGAGAAACACACGTAAAATATAGAAATGTTTAAAATATATTAGAAGTATTCAATTGCAAATTTATTCATATAACAATACTGATCATTTTGAAAAAAAATATAATAATTTTTTTGGTATAAAAATTACTCAAAAACATATAAAATAAATAAAATATATTTTTCACTAATCTTATTGTGTACAATTCGAAAATGACAATACGTATAATCATAGCAGTTAGAAATTCAAATATCTAATAATTTCGACCAAAACGCCCATTCCAAAATTGAGCTCTGATGTAATACTGTTATATTACTACACAATTATCTATCTAAAATACTTCGCACCATCAACTGAATCGTTCTTAGATTACGTACGTGCCGTGTTGGCCCGTAACATATTAACAATGAGTGATTTCTATAACGTTTCTATTCCCTTAACGTTATTAGTCGACCGTTTCGACCACACAGAAAACGTATAAATTAAAGTAAAGGTGACAATAATTATGGACAACGCGCGAGATAGAATGAGTTGGCGGTGTCTGACGCATTAACACCGGCCGTCTTATCGGGCATTAACTACGCGTTTCTAGCCATACGCGAGATACACTCATTTGGTGTGTTAATCGTGCGATATCGGGGGAATTCTTTGTTTTATGGTGTTCGCTCGAAAAAAGGTCTCTATGTACGAGTATACATCGAATCTGTTCACTCGGCTATGAAAACTAGCACCATTATATTTATTAGTTACAGTGTATCATTTATGAATTTATTTCCATTAGTACTGCTTAAAAGTATATTCATGTATATGTATGGTGCGTGTATGTTATGTGCGGTGTTAAAGCCGTATGGAAATAGAAAAAAATATATACGGTTATTACTTAAAACTTTGATATAATAAAAGATGTCATGTAATTTATTTTATTTGTATTGTTTATAGGTATAGTTAGTTATTTGTCACCATCCATTATGAATGTATATATATACGAAAGCGAATAGTGTAATATATCCTTATAAAGTCTTAATGTTTATTATGGATCGGACTGTATCACTCGATTTTGTAGATCGGTACCTATGTATTTATGAGTTATGAAAAACTAGTATGTGTGTACTAGGTATTTACATACTATAAGTACATAAAATGTACAAAGCAGGCAGTCAGGCGAGAGGAAATAAATGTAATAATAACACCTGAGACAAACAAGCGCCGGATACAGTGTCCGTGGATCCGTGAACAGTAATTATTTCATGCCTGTTTGTTCCCCCACTGTAATTGCTATATTTTTGTTTGTACCGCTCTCCCGTTTTGATTTATGTTTCTTTATCCCTTTTGTTGTTTGTCCATAACGTATAAAACTTTCGTTATCTGTTTAAGTATCAGATTTGAACGTTAGGTTTTGTGATATCTTGGATTTTCTAGATATTTACGTGTAGTTTTTAGAAAGCCGTCTCAACATCATGGCAGTGGTTAACCCGTTTGGGATCAGTTGATGATTTCTTTGTTTTGAATGGGTTAATTCTAACAAACAGACAACTTTTTAGTAGAGGGAGAAATTCCACAGCACTTATGATTTAGATTCCATGGAAGGCCTAGAGTTCCTGTAATGAAGAACATAATGTTTAATTTTTTAAAGGTTTAAGGTTGTCTGGAAGAGACTGCTTTCAGCAGTAAGACCGCCTTGTGCACTGCTAACGTATTCTTTTACTTTGCTCTATTTGTAACAGTTACTTCCTTTTTATTTTCTTTCATATGTATTTCATTTTGTTCTTGTTATGCAATAAAGACTATTCTATTCTAATTTTTTAGTAATATTTTATATCACTATAGAATTATATTATTATATCTTTAATTTACAAAGACTACTGCCTGATGATCACGTTCACACCTGATGTTAAGTGTGGTTTATGTTTGATGATCACACAGGCCTGAATGAAGCACCTTAAAAGCCCTTACATCACCTCTACACGTAAACACTGACGCCGGCAATCCGATCCTTCGCTGATGCATTATGAAGGGCAAAGCAAAACACATTGTCGAAATGTGCGGTACATCGTGTATCAGTATCAGGGAAGCGACAGAGCGAGCACGGCATTTACTTCGCGGCAAGCAATCGACGTATTCAGGATATTGAGTTGCTAGTTAACATCTACATAGTACCATGCGACCTTCCTCACCTTGAGACAAAATTTATTACACTTCATTACCAGTGGCGTGCCTGTAAGACGAGCCTGAAGGCTTAAATGTGCATCTAAATAATAAAACATTATTGTACGATGTAATTTTCTTCCTTTTATATCTTCGTGGTCTTGTCGAGATTTTATAACACATTATTGTTTAATTTTAGTATACATTATGTTTAAAGTATTGCCGCTGCTTGTCACCAAGTAACACCAGCTAAAACGCCTTCCGGAATTATTTGCAGTTACGTAATATTATAAAATACGAATGAAATTTTTAATCAAATTTCAGGCGTTAAAAATGGGTCAAATTATGATCTCAAATTTATATTAAAGTTAAACGTCTTTCACAACTGCCTATGTGGCTCAGTGGTGTACCGCTTGCCTCGTAACAAGCAGATCCGGGGTTCAGAGCCATTTCTGTAGTGAAATTTTGGATGTTTGTAGATTTTTTTCTAATCAGGCTATCTTCCAACCTCTAATAGTAATCTGCAGCCATAACATCATTGGTATATTCCAGCTGTCCTACATGTTAGAGTTAGTAGTATTTTAAGCGAGCATGCTTCACCATTTACGGCCTCTTTGTCACTTAACATTAGTTGAAATTGAAGCCAATTGTTACCCCACTGTCGATAAAAATGTGCAATGAAAATAATACATCTTTAATTTTTTAAAAAATTTAGCTTTTGTCAAGGGTCAGTGTTTTCAATATTGAAACTGTATCTTGTTTAAGATTGACGTTATTTTAAACTAATTCGAATTCCAATTTCAAATTCAAAAATTTTATTCTAATAGTGATAATTCCTTTTTTAAATGATTTCCATTTTCATTTTGCACTACCCATAAGTACATCTAATTTATGCCGTGTTACTGTACAAAATAATGTTGTCAATGAAGGCTAGAGAAGCTTATATTTATCAGAACATAAATCCAACTTATCTTACACGCAAAACAAATTGCAGTTTATTAGTGCCTTAGTAAGTTAATACTTTATCTGAATGTCTTTAAGGATATAAATTACCAACCCTATTAAAGTGTAAGGTTTCAGCGCAATTTAAAAGTATGAAAGATCGTAGAAACCGCATTTAGCGAAACGCAATACTTTTAAGAACCGGACAAATCCGTTTTTATTAAAATGCCCCGAGCTTAAATAATTGATGTATCCTGTTACAGAAATCTTTTAAAATTTTGCAAAAAAAATCATGTTCCGTGCTTTTTCTTTTGTAATACATTCGACGTATTTCAAATATAATTCTCTTGACATAAATTGTTCATTTTTGCATTCGATTTTCGACCTTACTTACGTAATAAATAAAGTTAAAGTGTTCATTTGGCGGCGTATCGTAAATTTGTGAGTAAAGAATAGATGCGACATCCATTGTATAGCGAAATACTTTTCTAAGATTCAAAATTTAACGCCTCAAGGCATTCTAACAAAATTCCTTTGTCGAACTTAGTTACCAAAAAAAAAGAAGCCGAGCAGATGTACGCAAACACCTATTGTTGATGGAGAGGCAAAGTCGAGGACCATCTAAAAATAATAATTGTCGTTTAATGAAGTGGCCCCAGTATGATGTTCGTTCGACACTGGTTGACTTTTTTAGAATTCCGTAGAGTCAAGGGTTCACTTAAAGTGAGGTATTTTTTGGTAATAATTTTTTAAAATACATTTTTTATGCTTGGTTATTCCGATCGAATAGAAGATTAATATGAAAACTGTTTAACTCATTAATAATATCTTGTTGTTTATTATTATATTAAAAATAATATTATAGAACCAGAAAATGGTTATCATTTATTATAGCGTAGCAGCTTATGTGGTGCAATAGTTTATCGCTTGCCTTGTACCACTGAGAACATTGTTCGATTCAGGACATCGAAAAGCATAAACTATTAATAGTAATAAATAATGATGCATACATAAGAATGGGAAGATTATTGTAGATATTTAGTAATAAAATATTAAGTACTTATTGCTTAGATAAAAATTTTAATCAATTTCTAATTTCTTATATACATACCCAATTTATCTTTATAAAATCAATAGTATAAAATTAAATAATGTAAGTACAACGATAGAAATTATTCCGTCTCAACAAATGTACAGTAACAAAAATACATACAGAACCAATACTTCCGCTCAAGTCTTTTTTTATTCAAAAGCAAGGTGATTGTGTACAACACAGGGCTTGTGGGATTTCTGTAGCGGTTTGTGTTTTATTGTCATTCGAAGTGTCGCTAACACGAGACGCAGGTGTTCTAAATTCAAACGTTCATGAAAATGTCGTTTAACAACTTTTATCGATTCATATAGTAATGTAAATACATTTGAACCCAGTTATACTAAATTGTTCTAATCATTTATCAAAAAAAAAATGTGACTAATTGATCATAACTTGACACAAAGCTTAAATCTTTTAATTACATCTATCATGAAAAAAAAACAAGAATCAAGTACAAAATAATTGTGATGTTGATTTACAGATATTTGATATCTTGTTATTTCTATAAGATCCTAAATAAATACAAGAACAGCTTAAGAAGCAATATCAAAGCAAAAAAAAAAATGCATAATTTAATTCATTAAGTTCGACCACGTGAAATTACATTTTTATGGTGCTTTTAACGATTGCTACATTTTGGCATAACTGGGTAAATTTATATTACTACAACAATAAAATGAAATAACAAATGTATATTACTACCGTAACTTGAAATGTTATCACGTTAGAAGTAAACATGTTTATTGCTTATTAAC
>DWQX01005068.1:0-13736 GCA_018245475.1 Pharmacophagus antenor
AACTATCTAGCTACAAGCCTCAATGCCAATCAGCAGTCATAACAGCATTGCTAACGTTCCGGCAAGTCATACATGTCGGAGCCATAAGTATTCTGGGCGAACACGCTTCACCATTTTTCCTTCGCTTGCTTATCATATATATCAAATTCCTCTTCAAATTAAAATACTCCAAAGAGGCCTAAGGTTAAGAATCAAAATCAAAATCCATTTATTCAAATTAGGTGTAGCATTTTGTAATGTCAAATTTGAAGGCAGAACCCCCCTTCCCTCCCCGGCTCCCTCCCTTCTCCCCCGCCGCTTCGTTTATACACCAGCTGGGGAGAAAAGAACTAAACAATAAATCGATGCCATTTTCAGGTAACGCTACTG
The DNA here is from genome assembly GCA_018245475.1 of Pharmacophagus antenor. Lineage (NCBI taxonomy): Eukaryota > Metazoa > Arthropoda > Insecta > Lepidoptera > Papilionidae > Pharmacophagus > Pharmacophagus antenor. Next base: position 370 of record DWQX01005068.1, read on the forward strand.
CCACACATATGGACGGTAAGAACGCATCAGAACTTATCCCAACGCAGAACGTTACGTCACCAAATATTCCTGCCAAAATAGCGGATAACGTCACAGAAACGTCAACTAACGTCACCGATGCCGCCAGTGTTACCAGTGAACCTAGTCTATAATAGAATAAGTGTTACCATAGAAATGTTCCTTTAGACTTTTATTTTACAATTTACTATTAAAATTTCGATATAAATAAATTTGTTAAAGAATCTAATTCGTTTATAGTGACATCTTTTTATTATAGCTACGAATGAAACAACATAATTGGCAAAATTGTCATATATATAATTAGTTATCGTGGTTTTGTTGTATATTAGTATCTTGTGTTATATGAAATATTTACTTAATACATAACTATCAAATAGAGTATGAAATTATCAATATTATATATATCATTCACTATTCACAATCATATGTTTAAAATATTGGTATATTTCATCTGTGTACACTTAAGGTTGACGTTTATGAGTTCGCATGCGTGTGATATGATACTAGTAATAATACCATAATCTAAAATTTTTCGGTATTGGTATTGCTAAGACCTCGCAACATTTAGATCCCACCGCATCCCTCGCAGTATTGTAGGTCAAAATTTTGAAGTCGGCGGGAGGGGGGGAAGATTTAGGGTAAACAATGGCTAAACATAATTATTGAACGCAGTGAAAGTCTTCGCAGAGGCGTGCGTAGATAAAAGATCGGATTCACGTACTGTTTGTGTATTGCATTGATATGTAAGTGAGACAGTGTGATTGAAGCCCGAATCAAATGATTAATTGCCGAGAATGCCCTTGAAAAAACATTTCGCGGACGAAAAACAATAATTTTCGTATATGTTAGATAGAAAGTAGTATATAATAGTATAATATAAACAAAGGAAATTTTCATACGAATTAATAAACAAATTTATTTTCTTAATGTACTTAAGATTGAAAGTTGTTAAGAGAATTTATCGATTTGTATTTAAAATATTTGAAACTGGTTCTTGATTAATTCGTTAAGATTTGTTTAGACTTTAGTTATTCTACAAAAGGGAAAATAATAATTATTTAAAATAGCAAACATTATGGCCCTAAGCTAAATACATCTTTGCCTTTAAGTAAAAGTGCCATATTTTCTTTGTTATAAAAAATTTCGCGATCATGACAATATATTTAACTAACACAACAGTATTTTTATGAATATATGTATACTTTATTTCAAAATTAACCCTTTGCGGTCAACGGTGTTCGCTCATGGGTGTATCAATTGTATCGGAATAAAACACTGCGAAATATTTTTGTATCCAATCGCATTGCTAATGCACTAAGAAATTCGAAATTATATTTTGTCTTAAAACTTCAAGTTACTAGTAATGTTTGTTGGTGTTTGCTTACTTAATCATAAGTGTAGCAAATGTCGGACAAAGTGAATAATACTTTATACAATAATCATTATAAATATCATATTTAGCGACATGTTTTCGTATATCCATTAATCACCATACAAATATTGATGAGTGCAAAGGGTAGATATTGATTTTATAAAGTAAATTTCACATATCCTCTCGTATGTAAACCTAATTTCCTTTTTAAATTAAAAAAAAAACAAGCTAAAACATGTATTAATAAATAACGTTACAATAGTTAAGGAATGTGAAATATGTTAAAGACAATTTAGTTACTTAAAGTTATTAATATTTAACTGACTGGCTGTTACTACGTGAAATTGATGTCTAAAAATCAGGTCATCCAAACAAACAGGTAAATCTAGGTGGCCCGTCGTGTAAATATTAATGACACATCGATAATAAATATTGTGATGTATTGATGATATAATGAGCTCATATGATGAAGTGTTCAAGTAAATTGAATTATGAAGACAGTGTTTCTTTTATTTAATAATCTATATTGTTACTTGAATTTACGTTTAACTACCTTCATGGCGCAGCAGTTAAACTCGGTTAACCGCTCCTTGGTTCGATTCTGTTCACATGACAATAGCGCAAAGGTAGTGGTAAGGTTTTTCAAACCCCCGACCAAGCTACCACCCTCGATGCCAATCTGCTACTGCTTCAGGCAATTCTATATGCAACTGCTAGAATATTTGACCCGAGCACGCATAATCGTCTACGACCTCATTGTTACTTAATATTGTGTGAAATTAAGTTAAAGTCTGAGGCTAAACAATAGGTGGCCATAAAAAAAAAACTAAATTCTAAATAATATCTATTTTTCAAAAAAATGTACATAACCTAATTATAATGCAAGATTTAAATTACCTATGAAAAATCAAAGATATAGATTGGTCCTTCGAGCCCGATTTCGAGTAACGTCTACGTACATGCAATCGTCAAATTAATAAATATAACTTAGTCTAATTAAATCATACATTATTAAAAATAACTCGCACTTCCATAAAGAAGTACTGAAAAAAACTAACATTTTTTTTGTGGTAGTACCCACTTGTATTAAGCAAAATATCATTAAAGAGAACACATCTTTTATTTACAATAATTTACATGCACATATCGCATTCATGTACGACATATGATCTAAAATCATTGCCCGCATCGTACCGGCTAGTTCTTGTCACAACCCAGTTATTAGAAGATCTAATAACTGGTAACCCGATCTGGCGAAAGTATATAAAGATATTTTCTCATATGAGGTGTTTATAATTAAGTTTATAGAATATCTTTAGAATGAGTTCCCATTGTCAGCTAATATTAAATAATCAATTACATTAGTTGTCAAACTTGCGAAAGTGAAACAATTATTTTAATAACAAGTAAATTAAACTTGAATCTCTTTTGCTTACAATATTTTTTATATAACGATACGACGTGGTTTGGATGCGTTCAACTAATTGTAAGTGATAGGCCTGTACATATCAACGTGATCCTGGAATTTTTTTCACAACACACTCATCGCCTCGGGACAGAAGATGTTAAATTTCACTATCTCAGTAATTTAAGACATAATACATAAGCTAATGAATAGCGATGTAAATAATCATACATAAAGAAAAAATTACACGTTAAAATGAAAATTTCCTTCTTGTTGTCAGTAAAAAATTACTATGAATTGTTTATCACTTAAGGCACCATTCAAAATGATAAGTTTCTATACAAACAATTATAAATAGCTTTCTTGGAAAGAAAGTCACGTACTTTACGTATATAACAACCACATTACATAAGGTAAAAAGCATTGAACGCCACGGCCGTCATTGTGGTTTAGCATCTGAAAGCGGACAATAATTTTAAACGGTTTGCAAAATGTCAACGAGTGTCGGTTTTTCATTATTAACGTCGTTAATGTAATGGCGGAATGTTAAGGTGCAGATCGAGTCATTAAAGTACAAAGAAAGTTATATTTATACATAAAATATCAGTTATCGAATAATATAGAAAATTCAACTCGTAAAGGCGTAACGTTTAACGTATTAACAAAAGAAATAAATAATTTGATTCCTTAATTTATCCAGCGCTATATATTTTCAAAACATTCTTGTTTATATATCACAAAAATGCATTTTTAAATTAGATAATTTTATATCTAAGCGTGCGAAACTTTCAATACGAATCAGACGTGAAACTACGCTCAAACATTCGTGGTATAGAAAAAAATCAATACACGAACAACGGAGATTCCAGCGGTAAAAATTTGTTTCTATTGCTTTTGGTATTTGATATAAATTTGCACTTTTATCGTAGAAATATTGGATTATAATTAAAAAAATACAAAAGTATTAAACAGTTCTGATTACACAAAAAAAATATTACAGAATGCCACGTCATTTCAACCCTAAGTTTCATTGGCATGGCAATGTCTGATAAAATCAATAATCCGCTTGTAAACAAGCAATGTATGTGGGGGCAAACAATATTAGCTATTTCGTAACGTTTTATACAAAATCGTTGATGTATTTTGTTTTTATTTCGCGCTAGTGTTATGTGTTTTTTTAATGTATTAAAGTTAAGGTAACAATGGATACGGCCAATGTTGGATATTCGTATAATCTACCGTCCGGTGGTTGGAACTTTAAGATTAGGAACACACTGTCCCAATTCAGTGATTTATTTAGTGAATTTAATAAATATATCGCTCCAGCTTACCACCACGACAGATGTGAAAGGTATTGTTGTTACTTACGTAAAATGTTCGAAGAATCTTTTCTATATTAAATATTTTGTGATTGATTTGAATGACGCAATAATGTAGTTAAATTTTAAAAAATATTTACAATGTTATTACATACTTAAATATATATATTTTTTAGACGACCAGAAAGAGATTTACAATTCGATTTTTTGTATTCCTTTTTACATATGGCTACGCATAACTTTTTAAAAAGTAGACAGTATTTAAAGATTGACTTTTTGAAATGAGCACAAATTAAAATTGATGGTATAAATATTTAAAAAAAGAAAGTTCTGTAGTAACCAGGCGTTTTATATTTCGGTTTATATTTTTATAATACTACAGCAGTTTGTTATGTTCATTTCAGGTCCGTTCAAATGAGAATATATTCAATGCACAAAGGGGAATTTGTGATGGTTTTTATAGCATTTTTTGCTTGTTTCGGATTAGGCGTGTTTATAGGATTGGCAGGTGATTCTTTAATATTGTATGTTGTCGTAGATAATTGGACATACTATATTATCATACATTACACAGAATATTTGAATGAAATATTAAATTAGCTATAGATAAAAAATTTATTGAAATCACAATACAGATAACCTCGTAACATTAATAACAGATTTAAAAAATAAAGTGATGAGCACGAGACCACATGGTTGTCCATGATATGTTCAACTCTTAGTGATAGGCTTTATATTAAATGCATCGTGGACACGTAGTAATAATAATAGTAACGGTTTATTTATATAGATAAAAAACTAAATAGCGTTACAAAAAAAACAGTAGTAATAATTACGTTAGTCAAATAAAAAAATAAAAAATGGATACTAACTTTTTGTAACGATATTTATATTTTTCATAACATTTTCTTTCTTAGATACATTCCTAAAATATTTGACTCTATATGCTTTGTATTGAATGTCGTGTTTAGACGTTTAAAAAAACTTCCAGGGCCTTCGCCGACGTCGACTATCTCCGCCGCCGGCAGCGGCGTGGTGCCGAACGCCAGCGAGCTTTATCGCGGCCCGTTCCACCTGCGCAGCCCAGCGCTGGGCACGAGGGTGCAGCAGCTGTGGCTGCTGGCAGAGATACTGACCAATAACAACGACGGTGAGGAACGATTTCTAATGATTAATACAATACAACCGTACGTTCGTTTTAATTTAGCTTAAGAATGCAGGAGGTTTTTTTAACCAATATGGTCAACACTGACGTAGATTTCACGTAATATTAAATGACACTGAGGCCGTCGATGGTGAAACGTGTTCGCCCAGAATACATCGGGCTCTCACATGTATGACTTCTGGAACACAGCAATGCTTTTATGGCGGCAGATTTACATTGAGGATGGTAGATAGCGAAGCAGGTTCGAAAAAACCCTACAATCATCTAGATTCCATTACTCCTGTGACTCCGGATTCGAACCTGGGACGTCCGTGTTGCAAATCTAGCAGCAACACTAAAGCAATGACGTAAATGAAAAATACCAAAGAATCACTTATTAAAAACTTTTATTACGTATGTGTGTTTTTAAATATATGATCCTATAGATATACGCACTTACTCTGAACAAGTCTTAACATCGTAACTAGTGTTTAGTATAGGAATGGAAGCAGCTTATCACGTGATGCTCGTCCATCTCTTCTTATTCTTCAGAGTGTAGAATAATCTAATATTGACGTATTCCTATACACATTTTTCCAGAGGAAATATTCGACAAAAGTTTTCAAATAAGTATATCGATAGATGGCGTACTAAGTGATCATTCAACAACAAATTTAGTACCTGAATCAGAAGCAACGAATAGGTAAGTTGCTTTATTCGATAAGACTAAAATTAATTTGCTAATTTCCGCTTCGTTTAATCGCAAATGCTACGTATAAATGCAGTTTCAACGCCATCCTACATTACACGTGGCATCCGGGGGTGGTTGATACCGTAACCGTAAATAAAATTAAGTAAAGTTGCTTTAAATACAATAGAGGAATAAGAGATTTCTGAACTAAAACACAATAATTTCACTCAAATATTACAAAAATAACTAATAGTTAGGAATAAACTTTTTTGTTTTAATTAAAAAGTAAACAAAAATTAGGTATAATCAATTAACATAGAACATTACAAATATATGATAAGTACTACATATAAAAACGCAATGGGAATTTGTCTATGGAATTCCAAAATTTAATAACCTAAAAAAATTATGATGAATGAATTATTTTGACACAATTATAGAATAAAAATTATATTATTTTTTATATGTACAACGTTGAAATGCATTGTTTTTCAGAACACAGCACCTAAAATGTCAGAAGCAAGTGTGCGACGAAATAATGGTTTTACACTTAGGCGCCTTGGAATTCACGCATTACGTCTTGAATATCCGGTTTTACGGGCTAAAGGAGTTCCATAAGCGCTATAATATAAGGGAGATAATTTTCTACGTAAGTAAAAACAAAACTTTTTACTTTTCTAAACAAATGCGATGCCAGAACATAATGTCAACACTAGTTCTATTGGCATTTTTATATGTTTTACTTTACGACTCATAATTTGGTACAACATTGTATTCTTATTTTTCCTTTGTTGAAAAACAAATATGAATCAGTGTTGCCAGAAACAAGAAAGAAAAGTCCTATGTATGTTAGTGTACAGATTTTCTCATCAAAAGTTGTTCCGTCCAAATGATGGGTACCGTAAATCTAGTGTTAAATGTTTTTTTTTTTAATTAGAACAACTTTATTACCCTAGATCGTAATAAGGCCAAGTAATGAATTAGTTAATATTTTCTATTATTGATTATTTGAAGTATTCCCGAAACAGTTACAAGTTTACATTGCCTTTCTACTATATAATCTTTTCCAAGCTTAATTGTTTAGGTTAATAAAAATCGTTTTTATTATTTTAATATATTTACTAACATATTACATGAATTGAAAATTCAATTATAATATTATATTTTTTACTCTTAAATTTACAATGTTTTAATTTAAGTGAATTGATTGAAATGATATTGTATTCTTTGCAGTTCAAAACATACAATCCAGCTTTTACTCAAATGGAGACATGGTTCAGGTTTATATTTCTACTGACAACATTCACTGTCGCCGTGAGTATAATCATCATTGGAATCGCATTTATTTTAGGGTTCCGTAATCAAAGGATGACAATCGGAACCCTTTCACTGTGACTCCGTCTGTCCGTCTGTCATCCTGTCAGCGGATTCTATCTCATGAACCGTGTGAGGTAGAAAGTGGAAATTTTCACAGACTGTGTATATCTATTCCCAATACAGGAAAAAAATGCAAGAAACAAATTTATAAGCGTTCATTTATAACAGTTGATCATAATGCTCGTAAAATGAATTAAATCAATAACAAATATATTTGTTTCTTTTAAGTGTTGGTTTGCACATTCATTAAGAAAATACTCCTCACAAGATTGGGCGATAGAACAAAAATGGTTGTCTATCTTATTACCGCTGCTTTTGCTCTATAACGGTGAGTAGATCACGTTTTCTTTTAAAATTGAATCTATTTTGAAATCAGTACCATCGTAGCTGCTTAGCGCACAGATTTCGTTCTAATTTTTTTTGTTTTTTTTTTTGTTTGGACTTTATCGATACCGTCCTTAGCTTTAAATGAAAAAAAACTATTAAGTTCGTTTGTAATGTGACAATCGATCTTGCGTAGAGAGGATTTTAGGCATTCCATTCATACTTTAATAAAATGCAATGATTTCAAAACATTTGACTCATCGCAACACACATTTATTTTCCTTACGTTGTTTATTTTCGTTTGCCATATACGCTTATTGATTGTTCTTCGGCCGTTTTTCATGATGGTTCGAATAAATGTGTAACATGGATATAAGACGGATTTTACACCTGGAACAGATCCAATATTCCCGCTGCGGCTCGTGTCTGGAGGTTGCTTCGCGCCACTCATGGATACCGTTTTTCAAACAACATTCCTCACGTGCGTTATGTTGTCGTGGCTGGCGCAGTACCACGGTCTCAGACAAGTAAGTATGCGATCCGAATCCAAACCAAAACTTAACATTTCTTTAACAGAACGCCCGTAGGCAATACGCGTTGAGAAGATGTTTAGATGGTGAAACAGTTTTTTTTAAGCTGTTTGGCTAGCTACGATTCTCTATATCAATCTGCCGCAATAACAACATTGCTGTGTACCAGCAATCATACATGTGAGAGTCAGTATTCTAAGTGAGCTCGCTTAATCATCTGTGCCTAATTGTCATTTAACATCACATAAAATTGAGCTCGTATTAGTCCATAAGCGTTTTACAAAAAAGAGGTACTGACAAAAAGCTCACGGGTTTTTTTATTTGTTATACGATCCGAAACGAAATCGATTTCAATATAATTTAAATATATCATAGAAAAATTAATTATGCTGGAACTATCGAAATTCCCACGTTCAGACATCCTGCCCGGCTCGAAGGGCCATAAAACCGTTCAAAGGGAAATCAATTTTATTTGTCTTTTTTTATAAATATCAATTTAATTTGCTTATTGATCGCGTTCAAAATAATAGGATACCATATGCTACCCTCTTCTGTACCTTCACAATCGTAAAAAATTTTCTGTAACGAATGGTATGTGTTTGGAATGGACAATATAAATAAGAGTTATTACTAACAATTTCTATTTATTTCGTTACTAATAAATTAAAAAAGCAAATAGAATTTGCACACTTCGCCGTCCGGCGACACCACGTTGATGCCACGTAAAAACTATTAGACATTTTTTTTTTAATTAAAGGAATTTGTCTTAAATACTGATGAGAATTAATGATGAGATTAGCAAATCTTTATGTACTAATCCAAATATTAAAGGAAAATAGTGATTCTGAAGTTAGAGCACCGACCAAAAAATTTAATTTCTATGCGCGTACGTCGAAGTGGTAATTAACTTAGTATTAATGCAAGTTTACTTCTGTATTTAGAATGAAAGAAGTTTCTTGTCGTTCTACTTATTCAAGACGATAGTGGTTGGGCTCGTGGTGACGCCAGCGATGGTCATCACTGTCTGGCAGAAGTACTACGCGTATTATGACCCAACTTTCAACTACACCGTGGACCCCAGTTATCCAGTAAGTTAAATAATGAATGAACGACGCGTACTGTATAAGCATTTTTTGTTTTTTTTTTTTATCTCGCATCCCTTGTCGTGTTTAAACAAGGCCTAATCACTGTATTCTTTAGTTTTTTATAGTTTAATCACGCTTCTTTCATGCCCATATGTTCTCGCTCATATAGTGTAGGCATTATTGTATTCAAGGGTGTTAACAAATTGTCCAAAAATATCTTTCCTTATTCAAACTGCACAAATCAAATTTAATCACCGCTAATATGTGTGCCGGAAAATCTGTTTAAATATTAACCGTAGACTATCAATCATCGTTTAATGCACATATAGACGCTAAAGCCCTTGTGCGTTAATGTTTGAACATTCCGGTATTAAAGCGTTATTCTTTAACAGCTTTGTTGCTCGGACGCCCATAAATAAATCAATAAATTGGACTCAAGTAAAATGTCAATTCGAAAATATTGAAAAATTAACTTTTTTACCGTTGGTAAGTTATTGGGAACTTAACGATTTTTCGATAACATTTAAATTAGTTTTTCTGTTGCCGTTTCATTCAAAATTCGATATATTTTTGTAGGCTAACGATTTAACAACCATAAACCGTCTTATCTGTTTCATAATGTATTTGAAGGAACTCGAAATATTTTAGCAAAATGGATTATAGGTATTTTTTATCCATTTTTAAATACAAAAAGCACAGGTGATTGTGAAAAATTCTTTATCTGCCCTCGTTGGATTAAAACAGGTAAGATATTTATTTTAATTTTTTTTTAATTTCATATACCTTTATTTTCAGATAATCAAGATAATGTTCTTTAGTGCCATAACACTATATTTCCTGTATTTACTCGTCCTTATAATTAAAGCTTATAGTGATTTACGAAACATGCCTTTCTTCGGTAAGTTATTTTTGACGCCTTTATATTTTAATACAAAAAGAGACAACAATCGTGAAAACTCTTCTTCGTTTATTTTTTTATTGTTCTAATCATAAATTTATGTTTCAACGACGAATTTGCAAATGGCTGTATATCAGTTACGTTACGACAATACCTAAAGGCTCTAGTAGCGTCAATAAGGCCTGTACGCAATTAGAATAAATCAACCGGCGCAAGGGAATAACGATCTAATTGCACATTGAATTTTATACCACAACAGATTAACTATACATGTAAAAGAAAAATACGATACAAAATTCAAATATTTTTTTTACTCCAATATAAGAAAACCTATTCGAGCTTGTAACCCAAATAAGACAGCCGCTGTGTAAGACGTTATTGATGTATCCAACATCGTCCAAAATGTTGACGGAATAACAATAAATACTTAAATACTTAATACGCTATCTATAAAAACCTGTGCGAAGCAAATAATAAATATTATTTTCAATCTTTGTTTTCAATATATTTATGTATAGGTTTTCGAAAATAATTATAACCTTTCACGAACACGAGTTTTTTTTTTAATGTCCAAAATCCACTACTTCCGAATTTTACTTTTTCTTTTTAATATTTACCTTTTAATTATAAAACCAAATGTGAAACGTCACATAAACATCATTTCGCTGAAGGAAAAATGTTATGTATTAAAAACGCTAGAAATACATAAATACATTGTTTTGTAAATTCTAAAACTGAGCAAATGCATGAAGCAGTTTTATTTTCAGATATAAGACTCCGATGCTTGTCCATAGTCGTGGGGACGGTAACGTTTATTATGGCGCTGCTGGCCCTGCAGTCTTGGGGCCCCGCGGCGCTGCAAGACCACTGGGCGTCCCAACCAAAGGTCACGTACGACACCTCCGCCCCTTTTATGGCTCTGTACGGGCTGTTTAACTTCAAAATGTACCTGTTAGCATATCTCTTTTCACCTGGGGGTGGATCTATTCACGGTAAGGTTTTTAAATTATATTATGTTGATACTATTTTCTTCAAATCAGATGAATATCTCCTATAATATCAGTTACGCCTCCTAATATTTCAATTGCAAAGCAGTAGTGCTAAAGATTCATTTTCATTTATTAGGAAATTAAAGAAAGATGATAATATTTTTGGATTAGATTCAGATAATTAATGTTCCTGTTTATTTCATTTATATTTCATTTCAGAATCTGGAATAACGAAAGATAATCCTGCGTTTTCCATGATCAATGACTCTGACGAAGAAGTAATCTATGGCTCCGATGAGGAAAGCCGGAGACCGTTGAACTCGCACCACAGAGTAACAAGCGAAGATATATGATTCCATAGACAATTTATTTATTTTCCATACATGTGTTTTTCCATGTTATAAAATTAGTAAATGATCTATCGTTTGAATTTCTTTATTTACAAGGTATGATTGTATATATAATCACATTATAACAAAAAAAGTATTGTACCTATTAAGCTATACCTGTAACCCTGATTGATTGGACGACCATATCAGGCAAAGACAACGAACCGGTCTATAACTGCGCACCTAGCGAAGTCCTTACCATGAATTGTAAGTCGTACATTCCTCAACTTAGTAAAAATATCTAAACAGATGATGGAGAGGATTCTGCAATAGAAATTCAAATGGACTTTTTTCTATCTCAGGAGAAGACTGAAATTACTAAGAGCCATATAAACAGATACGGTTTTTTATGTATTATTGATGCTTTGAAAATTAAAAATATCATTTTTATCAATATTGTACGTATTAAAATAATTCTAATTCAAGCCTACATTGGCTTATTTTGGCATGGCGTCACTGCTTCAGCGGATAAGCCTTATCACTGGACAATAATTAGTAGCAAAAAGTATGTGCGTAGATTCCCGAGAAGTTACAATAACTTCATGCTCTAAACCTTCGACCGACAGCGGCTACGTTTTTACACTCATAATTTCTATTAACCAATTAGGTATAATCATACTATTGAAACAAAAATTGTAAATACATGTTAATTCATCCGTAACTTACATAAAAAAGGATAAAAGGAATTGATTAAATATGAAGATACCATGAAAAAGTTTAAAAGTTCCAAAAGCATATATTTCCAAAAGAACTTATTAGGTTAGAAGTAAAATTTACATTTGATATCTAGTATTTTTGTATCACACGAATTCAGGGATTTTATTATTGATTACGTTTCAAACATTTACTAGAGTTTCTATAGAAATTTACTTAAGAGTATAATTGCACTCATTTTAATTGTTACTATATGAATTTTGTTCCACTTCGAACTGTTTTTAATCGTTTGTGGGGAACAAAGCGTTTTTCTTGGTTTAAAAATTTTGTCTTATATTTTAAAATGAATTGTTTTAACGAATATTTTTATGTTTAACACAAGATATAAAACTGTTTATGGTATGTCACATAAATAACTATTCGTTAAAAACTACGACATGGTTTTGTGATTAAGATACGTCGACAATCATTAGTAGGCGGACGCTCCGACCTAAGTATTAACCATACAGTAATTAGTATAGCATCTGTTTCATAATGATATCAATTAAACACTCATTACCGATAAGCAATCCTAGAAAAATAATATTTCACGAAAATTTTATTACAAGGAGATTCAATTCGATGCGTATCTATTCTTTTTCACGCATATTTTTTTTACCGAATGATAGATTTTGATAGTTCTTTTTTTATTAAAAAAATACTTTGAAGTACCATAAAATTAAAAAAAAAAACTTGATCAAGGGTGAGTAAATGGATAAGGTTGATTTTGAACTTATTACTTTATTACGATTGTTTGGTAAAACGTATGCGATGTAAGATTTTGGCGCGTTTAAGTAAAAAAAAAACAAACTTGTGATTACAACTTTTATGAAGGAATAGTTATTCCCAAAAAATATCTCCATATATTGCTTTTTGTGTTCTGTAGAAAAAATAGTAATAAAATCTTGAGTTACTCTTTTTTTCTGCAAACCTCTCGTTTTTGTAACAAAAATACCATGTTTCGCTAGAATCACCAAATAACTGACGCCATCTTGTTAATACTCTCGCGCATGCTTCCTCCTTTCGCTTGCCCTTTATAGCAACCGAAAAACAAAATTAAGGATTTTCCACCATAATACTTATATGTATTTCGTTTTCTTTAAAGGTCAAAATTTTATATATATATATAT
>DWQX01005069.1:0-13731 GCA_018245475.1 Pharmacophagus antenor
TCGCGAGGTGTGCCGCCTCCTCGAACGACTCCCCCCGGGCTGTAACTAGGGTGTCATCTGCTATGCAGATGACATCCATCTCGGGGAGTCTCTCGCCGCGCAGCACCCAGACGTATCCGATGTTCCACAGGAGAGGGCCTAGAACCGATCCCTGTGGAACACCCGACTCGACCCGGCGACTGCGCAGCTCGCCACCTCTGGAGACAAACACGACTTCGCGATCGGCCAGGTAGTGGGCCACCAGACGCTGGAGGTACTGCGGCAACCGAAAATACTGCAGCGCCTCCAGGATGGTCGCGTGGGGGATGGTGTTGAACGCGTTGGCGATATCAAAAGATATCGCCAACACCACCTTCCTCCCGCGAACCGCGTCCTCGTCGTGACCCCTCAGCCTCGAGAGAGCGTCCATTGTGGAGTGACCGGTACGGAAACCGTACTGGCGCTCCGACAAGTTCGGCCCCCCCGAGGCCAAGTGGCTGAAGATCCGGCCAGCTATGACCCTCTCAAACACCTTGGCGTCCTCCCTGAGAAGAACTATGGGGCGATACGCTCCCGGGGAGTCCGCCGGGCGCCCGTCCTTGAGAAGGCATAGCTGGCCGGTCTTCCAACATTTCGGGAAGCTGCCCGACGCGAAACACGCGTCGTGCAGCTCCCGCAGTTCCCCAGCGAGATGCGGGGCCGCGATGCCCAGCACCCGCGCAGGAATGCCATCAGGCCCCGGAGCGGTGCCTTTGCTCCGGAGGCACGCCGTAGCGGCCTCCAGTTCGGACCCCGACACGGAAGGTGTCGGTCCCTCCATGATGAGCAGCCAACTAACCTGTTCTAAGTATAAACTATAAATAATGTAACTTTTTTATTCGCAACCCTAATTGCATGTTTTTTGATCGTATTAACGTACTCTTCGCTTTTTATTTTTTATTCCTTTGTTTTTTTACCTTCCTGATCATATTCAGGCGGTTTACCGTCGTGGTGTATCTGTGATTAGTATAGTCTTTATTGATATTTCCATTTACTACTTTGTACAGGGCAGAAAGTTCATTATAAGGTCCTCAGGTTTCAAATGCCTTGCAGATAATCTCCCCTCTTCAAGAACCTTGTTATTTTTTACCCGACAAAATTCTTTGTGTTTATGTTAGTAATTTCCAACAATTTGTGACCTGGCTGCGGTGATTATTAATATATTACAGTAATTCTAAATTGAGTTTTTCCTGGCATGTTTTTTTTATTGAAAACAAAAAGCTTAAAACTGTGGAATTGAGACGTTCTCTAAATTTCAAAATTTTTAAATATGTACTTCTAATAATTATAACAATTATTTCTGCTTTTATTTCTTTGTTGAGTGATTTTGTGATAATTTATCAAAACAAGTAGTTTATGTTCAACATTTCTGCTTTGGTAAATTTTTCAATGGTGTACAAAACCGATTTTCTTTTTATGTATTTTTTCTAGTGATTTTTGTCCCTATGTTTTTTTCGAAGAAAGTGTTTAAGATTCATAATTTATCTTCTGTAGCCAAATCTATCAGTATCTGTCCCTTATCGTATTTTTTATCATATTCATGTGATGGTGACTGGAAACTCCTCTTTTTTATTTATAATTCTCCCATCAATATTTTGTATCTATGTGCTATTTATATTGTTTTTTTGATTGTTTATTACAACTTATCGACTTTCTCGTCATATGCTTTTCATATAGGGATATAAACTTAAATTTAATTCTTAATTTCTTTAATAAATAGTCGGACATATTCCGATATTATTTCCTCTTGGATCTCTTTTTATTATACCTATATAGCGCATAAGGAATAGTGATCAATTAAATTTATTATGGTTTCATAATAGGTCAAAGAGAAATAAACAATGATTACCGTATTTTATATAATACAAGTATTATGATTTTTAAAAAAATATTTACTTTCCTTAACGAAATAATTTCAACAATTTTTTTTTGTTGGTAAGCAACGGCTTGTTGTTAAAGAATTCCTATATTCTTATCAAATTTGGCCCTAGTATAATAAAACATTAACTTATACAAATGTTACAAAAAAAAATATTTAACATCTAAAAACGATGAGTGTATATAACTTTATACATCTTTCCGTTATCATTTATCCAATTAAATTCACACTAAACTTAAAATAATTAAATTTTTTATGGCCTCTCTGTCAAAATTATGTTTCATTGCCCAAGCAAGAAAAATGGCGGCTGTTACATCAAGGCAACATGCAACAAGTTTCCCTGGAACGCTCTACTTATCGAATCTAGCGTGTTATATACTAAATTCGGTTATTTAAGCGTTTCGAGGTTATTTGATATTCCACGTGCACTGAAGACAATCATAATCAAGTCCATTTTGTTCTTTATATTTGCGATATATAAAAGGAATCTGCTTCCGCAAATGTATTTTGTAATCACAATAGGAATATAGAGTTAAAAATTTTAAATACGATTTTCGTTTTGTGTCGGCAGGAATACCATAATGTAATATTGAATTTAAGTAGATGAATTTACGCGTACGGATGTAGTTAAATGCTTTGCATCTAAGCGAAATAAGGTTTAGAGCAATTTTGTACGTAGGTTCATATACAATTAACTAAGTAATAGTAGGTGTAGACGATTGAGCGCCTCTTTCAGCAATTATTTACTTATCTTTAATATGTTTATAAATTATACTTTTGTACAATGTATTTATTACATTGTACAAAAGTTCCTTTGTCGTTCATATCGGCAATAAAAATTACAATATAACATATTCACATACGTTTTAATAATATAATAATTAATGTTAATCGCTAACCGTTTCATTTTGTGCTCTATTTAAAACCAAAAATAATGATAAAATCAATTGTTTTTCACAAGCGGTAATTTAACCATAATAATACATATTTTTGATTTAAATACGTAGTACAAGCTCAATCATTTACGTAGATCTCATTAATGATACCAACCAAAACACATATGCCCTATTTTATGTAATACACTGCTAAAAAAGTAAAATAAATGTATTGGAGTTATATAATTGATATAATAAACTTGAACTTAGATTGAAAATAAGTGAAACATGGGTCATAACATTAGAATTATTTTAAGTTAATTTTGTATATAGAACAGTAAGGTATTCGCGGTACGTATGACTTAGTGAATTACGCGTATTTATGATAGCCAAATTCGCCGAGTCAATCGTACCGAGTTTACTAGTACTTCGGTCTGAGGAAGAGGATAAAGGATCTATTAACAATAGGAAAAGAACATATTTCTATTTTGCGTTTCGTGTGTAGGTCGATTTCTTAGAAGTAATTTTCTACATAGGCTTCAATATTCTTATTGTAACATTATCTAGTCAACGGAGAATACAAGAAAAACAATAATGGTTAGAGTTATTTGTTAATACGGAGTAAAATTCTTATCCACTACCGTTAAATCAAAACTTCTTAAAAGAATTGATAAATGATAATTTGCCGTATTTTTCAATCACGAAAGTGTCAAATTAATTTAAGTTTCAAGCTTATTATAAGTATCATAATTATTACTTTAAAAAAATCTCATGATTAGTGTTTAAATAGTTTATATTTGACCGGATATAATTGTATGATTAAAAGTTATCTTATATTTGGACGAAACATATACACTACTTTGCAAAAAGAAAAGGGGGCCCTTAGGAATTTTACATTCTAAGGAGGATTTCCTGTTTGGCGTAGTCGTATACTTTTAATCGCATAAATTAATTTGCTCGAAGTGAATTTCGTCAATTTTATTTTTGATGAATTTTTGAAAACCGATTTAAGCGTTCAAACAAAAAGTGTTCGATAATAAAATCCAGAAGATATTTAGTTTTCTAGTATATTAAATATAGTGACAAATGTAAAAACCTACTAAAGTATAAAATCTTTTTGCCAAAATCACAACTTACATCGTTTTGGGCATGCTATCCACGATATTTTAGTACCGTTTAGAGGAATACGTTCCAGTTCTTATGCGATGATTCTTTATTTACCTGGTATTTTATGAAGTAGGTTACATTGATCTTACCCATCTCTTTAGAACATCCTACACATGCTCACTTGGAATGAGGTCAGGACTTCGACCTGGCCAATCTAAACGACCGATCTCAATTTTTTGCGTATTGGCTTCCGTGTCACCAGAACGATAAGCGCAAGCGTACTAGAACTATACTTTGCTCCAGTCCTTGGAGTCAATAAAGCACAGTTTCGTATATATTAAGATCGAGCAACATTTTCTTCGAGGCTCTTCTTTTGGTCTTAATTTAATACTTTAATATTCCGCAACCTCTGTTTCACCAAAAAGCGGTCACCTCGATATTCTGTGCAAAGTATTCTTCCTAAACCTGGCTCTCTTTTGACTGAACCGTTCTCTTAATACCGTTGTCCAGTCCTCTGGACAGTTGAAACTCGCATTTAACCGCTGAGCCATAAGTTTACAAACAACATTCTTCAAGTAGATATTACCAGCAGTTTAATAACTTGCGCCATTAGTAAAGCAATTTTTAACGACCATTGTTTATCTATAGTAAATGTAAAAAAATAAATTTGGACTTTGGGGAATCATACCAGGATGTTTCGAATGACATGGTAATATAACTTCTAATCATTAAAACTTCTTTCCTCTAATATTCATTGAAGTAGAGAAAAAATCTAAATTACCCGTTTTTTTTTTGCAAAAGGGTGTATTTTGTAATAGGATAATTATGTAAATTTTAGGTATTTAATTGTTTTTTTAATTAACGGAATCATTTATCCATTAACAAATTTTTTGTTGTGCATACTGGTTAGATCTCCAGTTAGTTTATCATAAATTTATAATTGCAAAGCTTTCTTGTAAAAATGTAAAAATATTTTAGTGATAGTTCTTATCATAAAAACTAAAGTTACTGTGTTTGAAACATTAATTTTTTATGTAATTACAATCCAACGGTTTTTTATATATTTTACCTATTCTTTCACTGTATGAAAATATTACACTGCAAACTGTTACAAATTAACTTGGCTGATTTAGGTTCTATTCGTGAAGAATAATTATTTTGAAAAATGTATATAGAAATGAAATAGTACCTAAGTAGTAATGTTATTGGTCATTTCACATCTTTCAGTTAATTTGTGCATGGCTCCGAAATTAGCGTTAGCATTAGAGTTTTATTCTAAAATAAATGTTCAAGAGCTTTTAGGACAAGTTTATTTGTAATGGTATGTGTAATGGAACTATATTACACAATACAACACTGCCTGCACTTACTATACTTAGACCATATTCGATAAGGAATTTAAAAAAAAACTCCCGGAAGTTTTGAAAGCTTTATATTATGCTATAAATATTAAATTTCATACCTATGTAATCAGCTATTGTAATGACGTACATATCGGTAGCTGATAAATATTTAAAATGATGAATAAATATATCGTCTCTGGTTTGGCATCCGTATTTTATGTCATTTTCTAAATACTTCTTACATTGAAAATATAAGAAATCAAAATATTACTATTTAAAAAATGTTTCACATTATTAAGACATTGCTTGTAGTAAATGAAATTAATTGAATCCAAAAATTAATTTAAAATGTTGTTAACATTGTTATTGTTTACTGGGCGACGGGTTGTTATTAATCATATATTATAGATTTTGTGTACGGGCACGGGTGTAGCCGTAGTAAACGGGCTGGTATTTTTGGTATTTCATGCAGTGTTGCATGAAAACTAAAATGAAACCAATGGTCGCACAATACTTTAGTCTATTATTAGTGATTATAGATATTTATTTCTTAACCAATTTCGTCATTAACATTTAGCAATTAATTGTAACACAATAATGTATGTATTTATATATAACAGAATAAAACTGTAGCTGTGTTGACCGTCGGTCTCAGAAAAGTACTAAATGCTTTTTATGAAATATTGCAAATAGGGCACTTATTTTATTAACTAATATCCCGGAAAGATGATGGGTCCCAGAGGGATTGTGTCTAAAGAGATTTTCCACATACTAAATTATCTCTAAAGTAATAAAATATTAAATATTGTCCAGATTTGATTTAGGTTGTCCTTTTGTCCTAAAAAAACAAAACTTTTTCACGGAATTACGTCTACGAGTATGACGCAAGGGCAACCATCATCCTCTCTCCACTATACGAAGAGTATTTGAGGGAAAGTGATAACCCATTCCAGGACCCCTTGTAAGCAATGACAACTAAGGGAGCATAACCAAACTGCTGTCATGATATGCACCGATTTAATGTATTAATCCTGTGCAAATTATAAACATTTGTTCATCGTAGACAGTTTGAAATATTTAAGTTGAAAACGTAACAAGTCCCAAACTTCTAAACGTTAAGCCACCTTCGGTGTGGTGTAATATACCTTTTCATTCAATTTATATTTGATTAAACTTAGAATTTACTTACGATAATTTGACTGTCATTTGGTAGCATAAGCGATTACATTAACTTAAACGTGTTATATACTTTACGGAACATAATAGTGGGCATAGCAATTTACATTTATTGTTTAAGTTCTTTTACTTATGGATGTACAGAAATCAGTGGTTTTCTAAAATTGTTCTTGTATTGTACAGAAGTAAATTTTCAAAAATGTAGTGAGTAATCATGATCATTATTTTTACTTCTTTAAATTTCATTTTCTGTGACTTCTTGGGACCCATTATTTGTATAGGGCAAATATTAGACCGGGCTTTGATTTTTATAATCAATGCTTATAAAATTCATGTTCCTAACTCATTCACTGACCTATATATTAATGCATAGCCTTAACAGTTGGTTTCAGAGACGTGAAATTTGGAGTGTGTTTTTTATGTGTAAATATACGCAAAGAGTTTCAAGAAATTCCAACTCCACGGGAAGATGGAGGTTCAAATTTCAATGAAACTTTTTATTTTCTTAGTTGATGGACTCGAAAATTGGTACTCATTTTGGAGGCGGTTTAATCTTAAAATTAAATATAAAAATTACTACGTCTAGAGCAGTGGGCGGATGATGGCAATTGATTGACAGCTGCCGTAAAAGTTGGTTAGTGAACGTGTTATGACTTAACCAAATTTAATTCATAGACAAAGTATTTAAATTCTCGTTTTTTTAGGATTTTAGTAACATATAATTTGGTTCACTCATAACGAACAAGATAGGAATAGTACGTGAATTTGAACAGTTCCATTTGTTAATTTTTATAACAACTTTAATTATCAAGTTTACCCATGAGCTTCCGACGTTCTGTCGCTTTACAGATGACATTAAGTACATAAAAATACAAAAGAAGATATAAAAGAAAAAGATGGTTTGTAAAGAAAGCAAACAAAAATATTTTATATTACAATTCATGAAATTATAAAATTAATATAGTTGTATTCTGTATAAATACTATCTACAAAAGATGCCATTAAAAATGAAGAGTATTCGCGGAACGTCTGATATACTGAATGGAGCAATTATAAAAGTTAGCTCAGCTAAATTCGGTATTTTAGGCGTTTTGAGTTTACTACAACTTCAACAGAAGACGGAAGATAGAGTGGCGATAATATATTCTCACCAAAATTGGGCAAATAATTAGAATAAGATATTTTAGTTTTGTTCTATTCAATAAACCCAATTTCAGTGTTATTTGTACAAATTTGTTATTCGCGCTTTGTATGCGACAATCATATGGCCCCACTATATACACTAAATATAAAATACTAGGGAGGAAAATTAGTTATTATAATTAGGTCAGGATGTGATTGTTGAAAAAATTTAAACTTATTACATTCATTTGACGACTCGAAAAAAAAATAATTTGTACGAAAAAGAGGTACTCACTCGTCGTTCTTTTCACTATTTAAAATATATTTTTATATTGTCAGTATTGTTATAAAGCGTTTGACTACCTCCGTAGTGCAGTTAACGTTTGACTAGGGAAGTTTAGATGTTGCTAGAGTTTTTTCTAACCGTCTTGGCTTTAGGGTGGTAGTTACAACGTACAACGCTGTTGCTGCAAGTTGGTATTATTGGTTCTGACAGTCATACAAATGAAAGCCTGTTCTGGGTGAGTACGCTTCACGATTTACGGCTTCATTTTCACTAATCATCGTGTAAAATAGAGGTCAAGTATCAGCCCTTTGTCGATAAAAATAAAACATTTGCACAATGCAAATTTTCTTGCTATTCTTTTATACAAAACCGTAATTAAATTCATATAATAAATTAAAATGATAACCGCATTTGCTATGAATATTTCTCACATTGAATGCATCTAGCTAAAAGATTCCTGCCCGGAACAAAAAGTTAATAGAAAAATTCCATTACAAAAATGGATTGTTTTTTTTCTTGTTGACTGTGTTGCAAATACTATGCAATTAATTATTCTACAACTACAACTAACGCATTAACTACGGCAGATTTCGATACGCACCGATGGCATCGTACGGCAAGAATTAAGTAACGATAAATAACTGTTGGGGGTTATGAACTTTAGTGAAAATCAAAAATTAAAAATGTTCACTACATTTCATGGTTCTCTTCTGAAGTTTGTGGTAAATTTGTGCATTATTATAATAAATTTTTTCCCGTTTTTGAATCCGTCAATATGGCTAGAGGCACTACACTATAAATCTAGTGCTAAGCAATATTAATTATTTCTCTGAATCGAATTAGTACAAATATCTAACAATCAGTATTAAAAAACCTACATATGCCGAGCATATATAAGCATCCACAGTATTCAAGGGTTTACAAAAATATATGAACCCTTAACGTATTAAACAGTTCCTAGCAAACAGTAGAAATCACTTTTTATACAAACAAGGTAACGAAGCAAAAAGGCAGAGCACCTCAGCAGGGCAGGTTGTATTAGCCATTGCTTTTCAGGCAACTTATTATAATATATTTATTAAATTTATGAATTTTAACAAAGGTTATTTTGTCAAATTTAAAATTTGCGGTTCCTGCGGATTTCGTACCTAAACACAAAACGAGAGGTGTGAATTTAATACGTACGTTATAACTATGCTTTTCTGTCGAAGCGCGTAACCGGCTGGACTGATTTTGAAGTAATTTTTTATTTCTTAGTTGATGCAACTGTGACCACCGTTAGTAATGATACAAAATAAAGGACTGTTTCAATTTTTAATTACCCTTAACTTTATTTTCGGTTCTCTTCTTTATTTTATTGAAAAAAAAACGAACGACGGGCTTAGATAAATTAAATGTAATTCTCGAAGAATTTCATCTGTTAAGTAAATAGAGTACATATGAAACGCAATAGTTAATAGTAAATATATTGAATTTGCTAAAGTTCCATTAGGTGTATGCGTGCGAATATTTACTTTTATTGTTTAACTCTCATAAACAAAATTTCATTATTTTATTTGCAACTTTGTTATATCGAAAAGGAGATTATAGAATTTTTAAAGGTTGGTGATTGAGAAGAGTTAAGTGATTTTCGCGGGACATCCAATGTATCGGATGTAGCTTTTTTTAAGCTGATTCAGCTTTGCTAAATTCGCTACTTAGGATGTTTCGAGTTAACCTTGTCTACCAACAATTAAAGAAAACAGAAGATTCCCCATACGTGACAAAACAGCTTCACATATAAGTTTAATTTCAGAACATCTCATTTATCGAATTTAATTCATTATCACCGATTTTGGTCGGTCCATTTAAATTTGGTACTAACGATGTTCCAAAATTACTTATATAACATATACCAAAAACAAGAAAAAAGCAAAACGATATGTAATTTAGTGAAATGTATAATTTGCCTTACACATTCCGGTCTCTCTTTAGTTCATCGAAATTAATTATTCTTTTTAAACTGTTTGTGTTGATTATTTATCGTATATTTTTTTTCTACACCAGTGTAGGTCAGTATTAGCATACGGGTTAATTCACTGAAACTGCAATGAAGGAAGGAAAACCGGTTCAGTTTTTTTTCTACGTGCGATATTCAGATTGGTGTCCGCGTATTTTTCGATTTGTCGTGTTCAGCATGTTAAACAGCTATTTTTATAGCCAAGCTAAGCTCGTCATGTCGGAAAATCCGAGGTAGCCTAGATTTCATCTAACTTCGAGGGATAAAACGATTTCTGAAAAAGTCAGTTAAGTCAAGTTTAACACGTTGACTGCCACGCTCATTTACAATGAAATTTTATTCAGGCCACGGGCACCGCCGTTAGATGCAAATTATTCTCCCTCCGATATTTATAGTAATACGAAAAAATATTCTGAAAGAAACATTAGGCGGCGCATGCAAAGTGTTGTGGGTATAAAAGACGCGGAATGGACTTATTAAATACACGGGGGAGTTTAAAGAAAAGTCAACCCATTGTCCGAGTTGCTGTTGCGAATGCTTTGAAATTTAACATTTTAAATCATTTTTATAATAAAATAATGTCTTATTCCTTTCATAACAATTCAGTACTATTGTTACTTTATGTGAAATTTAACAGTAACACTTACATACATAAAAAAATCTTTCGCAACTAGTCAAATAAGCAACACCCCAATATAGGTGACACGGCCCGCCCAGAAACTCCGCTGTCAGCCGGATACAGACGACGTAGCAGTCAACGTGTTAAAGCAGCACAAGTAGTTACATACTGTGAAGCTACAAATAAACTGGTCTGCGATGTAACTGGCATTAATCTGATTAAATGCCATGCTTTAGTGCAATATGAAATTTAAATATGAATATAAATATGTCGAATGTATGTAAAATATAAATATGTCGAAGTTTTGTAAGATCAATTGTTATACCTATGTTAAGTAAATTTTCTACAAGTATTAAGTAATCATTATTGTGAAATATAATATTGTAAATATTTTACAATATAATAATATAGTATAAATTTCATGCATCTGCAAATATTATACAGGTCACGGAAATTATCACACAAAATGACTAAAAGGGGTTTTAGGTTAGACGATGTGACAGTAGAACAATCTTTTCTTTTCTTTTAAATCTTGTCTTTCAGTAGAACAATCTGTGTACCATCTAGTAATATACTTTATTGCAATGATGTGCTTAGGTGAAAGGCTGAGGATTGCCATTACGCTTACAGACTTTTAGAGCCTGCTACAAAGAGCTGAGAAACTTTTGCTGGTGAAATATTTAAATGATGGAAAGTAGACTAGGAATACTTGATCGCCTTTATTTTAAAACCAACATAGATAGCTTGTTACAATTAAGGTATGTATTAATATTCAGTTTTTTTATTGTAATATTTATATATTAACATTATAAATTAATCAGTTGTGCTTATTTCAGAAGTGCAAAAGCAAGAAACAACAGTTGCGTTATGACTGAAATCAATTCATTAAAATTCTAAACATTGGGGGAGGATTATTTTTAATTATGAACTTTTGTAACTGACATCTGTAATGTTATATTTATTTTTTACGTAAGTATGTAATTGTATAATTTACTTAAAGGTATGATACGTGTAGTGTTTTAAATTTCGATCATTTTTTTTTCAGTGAAACTGATATGAACGTACCATACATTGAGTCATCTGTTGACTGCTTTAATGGACTATTGAATGTGCAGGCGCGTGATTGTCAGCTAAATGTAAATATTTCTGTTATACTATTTTTTATTGGACGATGAATTACAATATTTTGTTGTGTTTGAAAACGTAACAACCCTAATATTATTCATAAACTATCAAAGCTTAAGCGCAGTGCACCTAAGCAGTTTAATCGGCTATTTCCATTGCCAAGCTAAGATTCACTTATCTGATGTTATGTGGATTATTTCATTACAAGTTCACGAACACAACATACATTAGATATCAATTTTGAGTACATAAAATACGCTTCCGCGAAACTATAGATTTACTGGAGCTTAACTGTAGTATTTATGCGCATTTGTAGTTGCTAATAATACATGATGACATTATTGCCAAACAGTTGGCATCATATATTACTATTACATAATATTTACCGGCTATTGTCTGGTTTTTCATCTGCGTAAGATAATATCTTGTTTTAATAGTAACTATATTCACGTATTGTATATAAACATTAAAATATTCCATTCAAGGCACGCTAAGCAAATTATACTTTCATAGTATTATATTCGTTTATTTATTTATTATATCCTTTTCAAATACGCACAACTCGAAAATATAGTTTAGTTTTATATTAAAGTAATTGGGGAACATTACATTTTTACTATCTGTTATCAACTGCATGACTGTTAACGGAAAACATGAAGCGTAAATATTTTTAATTTTCGACATTAATTGTTTATGAATTTATTACTTTTCAATTTTGTTTGTTGATAGCAGTTTTTGTCATGATAGAATATCATAGTCTTAACGTACTCGTATCTTTTAGGTACATTTTTCCTATGACCTTTTATATGGATTTTTACCGCACGAGTTAATTTAAATAGATAAATTGTCAATTTGTAAATCGTATAACAAAAAAAAGTAGTACATCATATATATAATATTATATCGCAATGCAATAATTACACATATACTTCAATATAAGCACGGCATACTATTAATCATTTTCGGACGTTTTAGATTTCAACATGGGTATCGTACTGGTTGAAATTTATTTTCGTTCAAAGGAGCAGTCTTAAATAACACAGAACATTTTATAACAATAAATTTAAGTTTATTTTGCGAAGTATCTTCGAACCCCTTTCGATTGTTACTAAAAATATTAGCTAATATATGGTTTTACCCGTGGTGAGAAAGTAGACATATGTCCGCAAAGGATTAATACAAAACAGACAGTTCGCGTTTGATATATTCATTCTTTTCTTGAAAATTTTAGAAATTACGATCGGCTATTCTCACATTAATCACATCAACAACAGACGTTTTTCGTATATTATTATTTTCTCTTTTATTTAAAAATTATGGAAAATACTTTCATTTCATTTACAATTTAGGAAAAAGGAGATTGCTACTTCACGAGTACTCCTTTATGAGAGACAAGGCTACATAGCTTTGTTTTGAAAACACAGAATCAATTACTTAAATTGTATAATTACGATGCCCCCCTTTTATTTTTTTTCTGATCTTTAAAATTGAGGTTTTGCACTACATGTAGCTTATAGAAATACATTTTTATGAAGCCATTTGATGAAAATTTTAGTAATGGATTTTATTTTGCACATTAGATGTTTCATTGTTCCCGGGTTCGTAGTCAAAATGTATAATTAGCTAATTTAGTACACCGTAGTAAATGGATGCTTAAATAATTACTAATTATTAACCATAACTTCGCGTTGTAAAGTAGAATTAGTAGAGCTACTAGTTAATAGTTGAAAATTTCAAATTAAAATTTCAATGTTGTATAAAAAAAATTAAAGATATAATATTTCAACAGATTTTAAAGCGGACTTTTGTTTCCCGACATATGGGGCCAGTAAAATCGAAAAAAGGAAAAACGTTTAATATTCTTAATTTCCACTCGACGCATTATTTTGTTGTCGCGAATCATCCGATATGCTGGGTTCAGCTGTTTAAGGGGCGCTTTGTAGCCACGCTAAGCTCGGCTTATTGGAGTATTCGAGATAATGAAATCTCATCATATCAATGGACTATACACATAACGGAAAGTTTTATACCGAAAAATAGAGCGTTTTTTAAATAGTTATCGCGAACGCCCGAATTTACTGGACTTAGCTGTTAACCTGTTAACTGGGGAATTAGCTATTGCTCAACTCGTTTCAGAATGGGGACTTTTTCTTCGCAGCGATAAGTAATATCACACCTCAAA
>DWQX01005070.1:0-13730 GCA_018245475.1 Pharmacophagus antenor
TCATACGCAGATTTAAAATATTTTGCAAATTATAACCTGTGTACAAAGTGGTCTCAAACTTTTGGCCGGCAGTGTAAATGTTTTCGAAGTCTGATCCGTAAAATACTACGATTCACGATAAAGGCTCATTTTAAACCGTTTTGAAATCATTATTACATTATGTTAAGAGAAGTTACACAATTTAATTTTTATCGGATGGTATGGCACAAATAACATTAAATAATTACATTTGTTTAATAATACTTTTTAATCGGTATTCAAGTGTTATTTACCCTTATTAGAATCTATTGATGATATTGTATAATCTGATAAATAATCACCATAGCGTTTTTGAAATAAACCTATCTTAATTCTTAGCAACAAAGGTGCTTTTAATAAAATATGTAAAAGCTCTAGTAAACTAAATACTGACTAGTAAGCTGTTTTTAATTATATTAAATACATGTTTAATGATAACTTTCTAATTAATCCCTAAAAATCTTTAAAATTATTTATTTATAGAAGTGACCTTAAATTTTGTAAGCAATGTTTGATGAGTACCTTACGTATCCTACAATATGATTGTAGCAACTATTACCTTTAAGAAAAACCAAAAAAAATTTATCCAGAATCCCATGTTAACAAATATAGACATTGTCTGTAAATAAATAAAAATTGTTAGTACAAAATAATCATTGTTAAAAAATTGTGCATTAAAAATAATTATGTAACTACTTTCGAAATCATTTTGTTCTATATACTAATATTAAATATATGCTTACAAAATTACATCATAAGTTTATACATGTGACTGGAAAAGAGGATTAAATTCACAAGTAATAACGCGTTAATTATGTAAGATCTAATGAGTACACTATGTACTACTACTGCATTTTTTCTTATACTAGAAGTTATTTAAACATATTTCTTTATATACAAAACAACCCCAGCATATTTTATACGAACGTATTATCAAATTTTTGGAATGTTATGTAAACTTTTATGAAATAAAATTATATTATTATAGAATTTTAATATAAAAATTTGTCTTAAAAATATGCGTAAAGGAGAAAATATTGCTAAATTTTTAAAATTGTAAAGAAATCAACCAATTACAAAAATGTGGCAAAAGCATCAATTGTATGAACTGACATTTTTGATTTTGTTTATAAATGTTATAAATAAAGCACACTAATAAATTACCGCTACTTTTTTTTTATTACTATGAGGAGGAACCCCTGTCCAACCCTGCAGTTGTAAAATCGCAAAATTGTACCTTAGTAAAAAATTGTGTTCGACTTACCGAATTGTTCAATTGTAATGTTTGCATATTCTATATATTAACATCATAAATACCGCCATCTTGCGAAAAGACAAAAATTAAAACCGTCTGGCAATTAATTGCTTTAACAACCGGCGAAACTAATGGTATCCACTGTAAAAAAGAACTTTAACCTCAATTGGTGTTCATTAAGAGTATTCAAATTTTAAAAACTTCATAAGTTTATCAGTTTAAACTAGGTTTAACAGAGTTGTAAGATAAGAAAATATACAAAAAAAATATCTATTTATTAGGATAATCATTTTACGATTGTTATATAGGTTATTAATCGTTCATATTTGAGTTTTAACACGCTTAAAGTCATAATCCATTGGTCATTACTAGCATTGATTGGAAACATCTGAAGTGTAAAAATAGCAGTTAAAGATTAACATTTTATTACACTGGGATAAGATGAAAGAAAATGATATAGAACGGGAAGTGATAGTCGAAAAATAATGGCGTGTTATAAATAGTAAATTTGATTTATTTCATATTAAATTAAAGGGATTTCCACATATAACAGGAATTCAATAATGAAATGCTGTCAAAGTTTCGTCGTCATATCTAATCGGAACTGTGTTTAGAAGAAGCGCTTGACGCAGAACCGCTTCGGGAGCCCTGGAAATATGACACCTTTATATTAAAATTAAATAATCATACATATATTAACATCAATAAAACTATAAAAACTTACAAAACTATTTGTACAAAAAAAATTGAAAAACACTGCTTTTCGTGCATAAAATAAGCGTGTCAAGATTATTATTTATTATTGGGGTATGCTTAAAGTTATGGACAAAATAATTATAACGTGTCTTTCCTTCCACGATGCTAAATAATGAAGTAGATCTATTTACAATATTTGACAAAATTAACATCGACGTGGCGCACCTTTCCCCTCAAAAATATGAACGTTCATATTGGATACAAAGCTGGCCTAAAATGTTATGTACATGTATATGTTACGAACGTGGAAATCGGTATTTGGATTAAACGCCGTAGATTTGTTGGAAGATTAGTCATAAAGGGGATCATAGCTCTTTGATCGCTGTGGTCAGAGTTCCAAAGGCACGTCGTCAAATCGCAGAATATCGCGATGTCTCTTTGTATCGCTAAAGTCAAAAGTTTACTCGTAGTGGATCACTCTTTGCTATTATTGCACCGATAGCTCGAGCTAAACTACTCCACCGAGTCTTCGCCCTTTTTATGTCACAATGCCCACGTTGCTACTACATTTTAGAATGTTCGAGTTGTTTACATGTTTTAGAACCTTCCTTTTGTTTTCATCATGTAAACAAGTCCTATCGTGTATGTCACAATACGCCTTAGGTAGACATAAAGATCAATGTAGCTTGCACTAAAATTCGATCATGATATTTTAAATAGCGATGACTCGAATCTTTCGGCTTGTTCGCGACATGTATTTAAAAAGAGGCGGAGATGAAAAAGGTTGGAGAATTCTAATCTCCAGAAACAGCTTAACAGGCGGCTCCCGCATTTAAAGTTCTACGTAAATCAATAAATTTTCCTAACTGTATTTATTAATATAAAATATAGGGAAGAGCACGTCTGCATGGTTAAACCAGTTCTACTTAATTTAAAACTTTATTACACACTATTACCTGTCTAGATCCACTCGCAGAACTTCTCCTGGACCTATCGGAACCGCTTCCAGAACCAGAATTCCTCCGCGAGCTTGCCCTGGATGATGCTTTAGAGCCGGACGCCTTGGACGATGCTCGCGACGACGCCCGTGAAGACCTGCGGCTGGCGCGGGAGGAGGCGCGGGAGCTCGCCCTGGAGCTGGCTTTTGATCCCTTTAGAAGTATATATTTATACATACGAATCTAACGTAATTTGTTAACAGATGTTTGCGAATAAGTTAGTGGTGATTTGGTGATTTAAAAATTATTGTAACTTGGGAGAACCCAAGTCGCATACGAGTTATAGCTTTAGTAATAGATAAGGTCGAAGTTTTATATTAAATATTTTATTTATAACTTCAACTCTTTGGACTCTATTCATTTTCAAAGTTGTTGAGTGTTTTGTATTTACGTTTAGCGAAACGAATTAAAGTGTAAATATACAGTGGTATAATTAAAAATATAATATTTATTATCATAAAAAAATGTCCATCTTTTGCAATCTTGATACTTATTAAAATATTTTCTAATGTGCAAAAAACGACGTCAGCTTATACAGTCACCTCCAATACGACACGAGTGAAAAGGCGTTAAAATCGAATGGAACTTGTTGAATGACAGTCACCTTGTCACTCCCTTTAGAACTGCTTCTTGAGCCTCGTCCGCTGGCCGAGCTGGCACGGGATCCCTTGCCGCTCTTTGAACTCGTCCTGGATGAGGCCCTGGATGACGCCCTAGACCCGGATCGTGACCTGGCCGAACCTGACCTATTATCATATAAACTATAGCAGTTATGCGACGGATTAGTCAATTTAATGGGGTTTGCATACAATTGTTTGCACCATTTTCACCTCACGTTTGCGAACAAAAACGTAGTCATAAAATATAACGGCACCAACTAAATATAACATGTCACACAGAGAGCATTTTACCGGATAAACGTCTGCGAAGTCAGACACGCAAATGTAACATGAGCGGGCACAAATGGTCGTTTTCAATATAACACAAATTAAGAAGGACAAGTGATTGTGCTGAGTATCATACACATATATGTGAAGCGAACCGTAAAGTGTTAATATAAATGGTAAAACTTGTTCTATAAAACCTTGTTATAACATGATATTTAAACTACATTTGAATACTGAATCCTAAAAATTATATAAAAACGTTTAAATTGCCATTACTTACCTAGCCGACCCAGATTGCGCAGAGCCTGATCTAGATCTTGATCTTCTAGACCCGGAAGCGGAACGTGAACGGCTCCTAGAATTGGACTTTGATTTGGACCTAGACCTGGATTTGTCCCGCGATCCGGATCTCGACCTGTTCGAGCCCTTCGATCTCTCCGACCCCAGTGGCGACTTGGACGCCGATTTCGATCGAGAACGAGAACGTGACCTAAAGAACACAGTGACATTATTTCTTGACTGACCTCCATAACGTAGAAGTTTACTGCTTGTCTTGTAACGCGGAGGTCCCAAGCCACAGGTATAGTGGGGCCTAGATGGTGGTAGGGTTTTTCGAACCCGCTTGCATACCTCAATGTCAATCTGTTACCATAATAATAATGCTGTGTTCAAGCAGTCACACATGTGAGAGCAAGTATACTAGTCGAGCATGTTTTTCAATTTACAGCCTAATTGTTATTTAACTTTATATGTGAAATAGAGATGTAATATTAGCCCATAACGGATCCTAACAAAAAAACCAACAGCATCCAGTAACAGCATGTTGGTGTCACATGGAAATAATTATGAAAATGTTAAATATTTTGAGAAAATAAAGTTACAGTACTCAATAACACTGATCTAAACTATTGGTGAGCTTAGTAAGTCTTCTATTGTTAGATTAATATAGGAAAGAAAAAACAATACTATAAACAAATAATTGGTCCTAACAAGACTATCTACAAAAAAAAATCTTCATTATGTGTGCAATGTGATAGTAAAATTTCTTATCTAGAGTCAGAAGTACAGTCAGGCTGAATACGCTGAATATTGAATAATCATTAAGTATTTCCTATATCTCTTTAGATTTCTTCTCATTATTACTAGACAAGCTTGTTTAATAAAATTATACTAAATGGTGTATTTACACATAAATTTGTTATTAGTGTAATAATACTTTAGGTAAGTTAGGTAAGGTAACTTACCTTTCTTTCTCTTGATTCTGTTCATGTTTTTCTTCTTCTTCTTCTTCCTCATCTTCCTCCTCTTCCTCCTCATCTTCATCCTGTTAAAGCAATTCAATGATTATTTGTCACTTTATTGCCTCGTAAAATCATCCCCCAAAGTTAGTCGACCGCGCTTAAATTCATTATACTAACGATACACGGTTGCCTTAGGAAGGCCTTCATCCACGAATGCCATTTGAAGTCTATCGTACGATTCGTCCGGTTTCAGACGACACTTAAAATCATAAAAATCATAGCTCGAAAATGTTCTCGACGCAAATCCATTTTTCAATGAGACACGATAATTTTAATTAGCTCGCTAAAAACATAGAGGGAAGTTTTGAATTTGGAACGTACCTATTTTACTTATAAGATCATATTTTTAAATAAATTATAACTGGCCAGTCTCACATTCATAAAAACTTTTTTTCACAACATTTTCCGAGTGACCCGGTAGCATATAATATACAGCACATAAAATATTTTTATCCTCAGTCAACTAATACATTCATGAATGGAATAGTTGATTTGTGTCCAATAAAACACAATAATTTACATTTATATTTATATAATATTTAATATGCTAAAAAGCAATATATTTTAAGAACCTTCAAAATTAACGTTATAGTTTTTCTACACAATATTATTACTGCCTACTTTACTTACAGGAAAAAAACGTTATACTGCAAATCAGAGGCATGCCTGTAGGGCAAGTCCTAGCTCTTAAATACTCATCTACTCAAATTAATATTAAAACATGAGGTAATATTTTTCTTTTTATTTCTTTATGGTAGTGTTTAGACTTTATACCAAACACGATTTATTAAGTTTAGTGCACTATATAATTTATATGGTGTAGGCCGGGATTTCAGGCTTATATGAGAGCACAGCCATGGATGCACTGTTACTGTTATGACAGTGTGCTTACCTGCGGTGGCTCCAACTGCTTCTCTCTGAGCCGAAGCATGCGATGTTCTGCAGCACTCAAAGGTCGATGAGTCACCACAAGACGAGTTAGAGCTTGGGCCGCGACGCCGGCCCTCGCGCGTCGCTTAGACAAACGGACACGGGTTTCCAATTCATTGTAGTATACACAATTTTTACGGACAACCTGAAAAAAAAAATCTACTTAACTTAAATTGTTTAACACAAAAAATTCAGATAAACACTTTTTTTGGTAAAAATCTTGCTTTCTTTACAGCATCATTGGCCCCTTACGCTCGAACGGCGTCTCTATAGCGCCATAATGTTTCGCGCGGTATCTCAAAATGCAAGAAGTAAATTAATTTTTTTAGATGTATACCTAGTCTGGCCAAAACTACTGTTACATGAAAACTTTTTAAGTATTTTGAATTTGAAACACATTTATTATTTTAAAAACTTATTTCGATTTCGCGCCATTTCACATATTTTTTCGTGTTCATTACACTATGGAATGGGGAGTTAAAGAAAATGGTATTACAGTGATCGCCTTGCAAAAAGTGGGTAACCATCGGTCCTATTTCAAACACTTATTGATATCAGCCGTATGCTCGATTATCGTACTATCAACCGATACAACAACACTTCCTCTGTCGAAGACCAGAAAAGATCAGCGAGGCCGCGTGCTGTTAAAACTACAAAAGCTGTTAATACTGTTAAAGTCAGAATTCGTCGAAACCCCATTAGGAAGCAAAAAATTTTATTGCGAGAAATGAAGATTCCTGCTAGAACTAATATTATAAACAAGACCAGAATCTCGGTGCTTATCGTCGATATAGAAGAGATGACCTAAATCAATCTTTACAATTAAAGAGTGGATCGATCAAAACGTCTTCTGTAGCGATATGCAAATGAAAGCCACAGAAATATCCTCTTTACCGATGATAAAAATTTCACGGTTAAAGAACACGACAATAAGCAAAATGATAAAGTGTACGCTCATAGTTCTATAACTATAAAAGGTGCTCAAGTGGTTGTAAAGGTACAACGTGGTCATCTTTTTGTTTCAGTCAGTGATGGTTTGGTGGAGTTTGTCCTATCAAGAAGTCACAAAACTACATTTTTGTGAAAAAGGAGTGCAAACTTTAGCGAAAGTGTATCAAGATACAGTTTTGGATTGTGTTGTGAAAAATCTCAGCAATGCACTTCTTAAAAATATACCATGGACTTTCCAGCAGTTCTTTACATCTGG
Organism: Pharmacophagus antenor; assembly: GCA_018245475.1. Lineage (NCBI taxonomy): Eukaryota > Metazoa > Arthropoda > Insecta > Lepidoptera > Papilionidae > Pharmacophagus > Pharmacophagus antenor. Next base: position 7,293 of record DWQX01005070.1, read on the forward strand.
TCAGAAGGCACAAACTATACAAGCCTGGCTTGAAACCGACATTCTGGACTTTATACGAGTTGAAACTGGCCCTCATCTAGCCCAGACCTCAACCCTATAGACTTCAAATTATAGTCAATTTTGAAGGACATGGCCTATTCTGTAGGACATGGCGACATTTAGTTTTTAAAAAATCTTTGGAGCAAGCAGTGGCGACATTTCCCTGTGAAACAGTGCATAATTCCATAGATTCTTGGCCAGACAGATTAAAAGCTTGAATAAAAGTGGCCATTCTGAATAATATTTTGTTTTATTTTTTGCTGAGACTTTACTAAATGTTTAGGTATAAATGTTAGTAAAATAACATTACTTCATTAAAAAAAATGCATTTTCATTTGTAACAGAACTTATGGCTGAACTAGGTATAAAGACTATGTAAATATAACATTTTCAAATGTTAATCTCTAAACAAATTCAATTTATCCTGTCTGTAGAACACATCTAACAAAATAGATTCTATTTAATAGAGCACGAACCGAAAAAATCGTCGAGCGCAAGGGGATGATTAACAGTGAGATTAATTTCAATTGCATTACTATTAACTTTAAGATTATGTAAATTAATAACAAGATAATAATTTATTTTAATTTAAATAACGATAACAGCTTTGCAGGATATTCAATAATAAACTTTACATACTAGTCTATGTGAACTAAGTTAAAACATTTGAACATACCAAAAAATAATTTTCTTCGTAACCCTTGGAGGCTTTGCTTTTAACATTCCAATTGTACTCTCTAGCCATTTTATATTCGTAAGTATCACCATCCATATATGGTATCCCTTCTGCCACATCACGACGTCTTTTCTGTATGGTATCTTCAGTTGGAAGACAGTATGCCACAAATTGTTCACCACTTTCATCCATTACACCACTGAAAGCAAAATGATAGGAGATGAAGTATTATTCCTTAAATTTTTCATAGATCACTGGATTCATGAGCCAGTTCATTTATTACATTTTTTATATTTTCCATCATAATTAAATGGTCTTATTGTAGAGAAACTTTGAAATGCACCAATTACTTTTCTTCTATAGCAAGGATCTATATAAACTGCAGTAATTGTTACATTGAAAATTCCAGAACTCCTCAATATACTGAAGCTGACTACCAAATGTGTTAAGCCTCAGAAACGAAAACTTAGTATCATTGGAGAGATTAGCCTCAACAACATAAATTCAATTTTAATCCTATGTACTACAAACAATTTTGGATGTTGGTCTCCAGCACTACTTCGTTGCAGAAAACCATAATGATGGGACAATGGAGTGCTAAGAGTTAAACCACAAACATTGTTAACTAACACCACACTTACCGAATCATAGCTTGAGACATTGCTTCCATCTGTCCAGCCGTATTCTTATCAGCGGGTGCTGGATCAGTATCAAAAATTACTTGAGCACAAGGGTACTTCCACATCTCAAAGTCAGGGAACACTGGCATGACCTCTAGTGGTGTTACACCTGGTTTGCTGTAATGTTTCTCTATAGGCTTCTTGTTATCTTCAAAGGTCTTCTCAATGGCCTTGATCTGGCTATCCCTATCCATGTATAGTGTCTCTTCACTAAATATCTTTTTAACATTGTACCCAACTTTGGCTTCAACCTAGAAAGCATGAAGCAAACAAATATAGTTATTTGTTAATGGTTTACTTGATGAAATCCTACATACCTCTTTAAATGAAAATAAATAAGTAAAAGTAACATAACAAATATGTATTAACAATATTATGACAGCCTAAATAAAATGGATGTTAGATACCACATACATACTATCAGAAGTTTAACATCAGCGCATATTTACATCACTTTAATATTAAAAATTCTAAATATCTATTTAAAGTAATTCAGCAACTCTATTAAGTCATCAAACATGTCAACTCAAATACTCAATGAAAATATATGATGTTACAAATTATCATAAACCATATAATATTTTTTTTTGCATATTACAGAAACAATTATTTTAACAACAAAAACATGTATCTATGATTGTAAAAAAAAATAAACTACCTTTTCCATAGATTGAGGTTGAAATCTTGTCTGTTCTGTTGAAATATATTCAGAACGACGCAACCAAGATACGTTTTTAGCATGATGCCGAGATCTTTTAGAGTCTTGTGGTGTAAGTACATCGTCTTCTAAGAGCTTTTCATCGGCAACATCCAATGAGGCATTACCATCTCCTTGATATATGTCGCGATTAATTAAATCTATATGCACTCCCAAATCATGCTCAGTTAACACTTCATATCGGTAGTTCTTTTCTAATGATGTTGGATTGTATTGAATGAACCTCGTAGATGGAAATGGGTATGTAATGAATTTTAAATCGAACGGTATATCCGGCAAAGTATTGCAATACTTAACCCGTGTCACCAATTCAGATCTGAAAATTGGGAACAAAATATTACACTACATTTATTCTTTATTTTTTCCAATAGTATTTTGAGTTTATACTAACCTCCGTTCACCAGTTCTCTGTGGTCGCTTATCCCGCTCCGGTTCGTTTGTTTGTACTGTGGGAGGCATTTTGATACTTACAGTAACTACAACATTGCAACAAAGTTATAAAACTTTATACAACAATAAAATAATGTCGTTTTATAAATAACAACATGAAACCTCTAAATAATTACGGCACAACCAAACAACGATATATTTGACAATTATTAAGTGACAGCACTCAACGTACTAGTTTGCCAGTGGTAAAAGTACAAGCCTGTGTAAATTATCTGTGCATATAGGTATTCAACCGTAATTATAAAAATACTATGTACACCATAATTATTACTATAATTGAAACCTCTAAAGCAAAAATTAATATTTAAAAAAAAAATTGGCAGGTTATTGCATTACAACTGGCATGAGATTTTCTTACATAAGATGAAATAAAAGGTTTTAATGAAATATTATTTAGTATTACTTAACGAAGAGTCTTCCACTGTTTATATTAAATTAAATAATGCCCCAGCCAAACTTAGAAGACTGTGCAAGTTCTCAATTTCTCGAAACTTATTGTCAACTTTTCATAAAAAACTGTGTATTATTATACCATCGAATATTAATTATTACATTATAGTCAATATAAGAAAGTGAATAATCGCACTTGATTTAGTAATTAGCCATCGATAATTATTTGTAATAAAAAGAAATAGAATTGACTGACAATTTCAAGTGTCGTTAAAAATTAATAAATGGTTAACTTCTTATGTTCTCGTGTAGTTTACATAATTTGTCTTTAATTATATTATGAAAATGTAAGTAAATATGTAATAAGATGAAAAATTATAAAAATATTACTTCTCTTTAAATGCATTTTCAGCAATATCAGTGAAAAAGTTGAAAGATTTTTAATGCTAGGGCAATATGGGGCAAAAAAAAAATTCACATCTACACGAAGTATGATCAATATTAGGTTTAATAATTTGTTATATGGCAATATATATGCTCCGGAAGCGCTGCCTCATATTCATTTAGTTGTTCAATTTCATTCGTTTATCGTATTCCGCCGCCATCTTTCTTTTCTTAATTTGTCGGCTAAGAGGTACGTTTTAAGGTTGCATATTTTGTTAAGTAGACTTGTTTTAAAACAAATAATCATATACATTTCTATGCCAATATAATAAGCATGGAATAGCTTTTATTGAAGTACCAATAAATTTCGTTTTATCTAAAAAATAATAAGACCATGTGCTAACACGAGAATTGGTTTGCAGACTATTGCGCACAATGTTTGCATAAATAATACTTTTGTTTCTTACTAATATTTAAAGTTCAAAAATGTTTCGCGAATTAAGTAATATGGTTATTCTGTCATTTCGTAAATTACAACCCGGTATGTACTACATTTACCAACGTGGCGCGAAGTTGTTAAGCGGAGGTATTTTTTTTTAGATTCAGAATGGGTTCTGTGGAACGTGCTGGTGATGCTACTTCTGAGATGGAGTCAGGTGAAGAAGAGGTCGTTGGCGGCGGTGAACTTGCTCAACATCTAATGAAAAGGTAAGGAAGGTTAAGAACCCCATTTTGTTACCATAGTGACTTTTCTGTTGAGTTTTAAAAAAAAAGTACTCTTTGGTCTCTCCCGAATACAATTCTACAAAAATTCAAAATATTCATACATTAACATTATAAACAATTTCATTTAAATTTTAATACACAAGATTATTTAATGACAGACACGTGTTTAACAATAAAAATGCCGGTGGTTAATTGAGGGTAAGTAATATTTTTACTTTGATTGTATCGCAAGGCTCTCGTTAAATACAAACCATAGGTTTAAAACATTCTAGATATTTCACCATATTGATTTATTATTAATATATAATTTTGAAGTATTGTGTACCAGCCAATAAAATAGTGTTTTTTTATTGTTTCTGTACGGTACACTTAAACATTGTGACCAAGTCTATGATCTATTATATTATCTATTATATTGTTACTAATTTTTTCGTATGGATAGATTTGGTTGCTTTTAGTAATTTGTGGATTTTGTACTTCGTAGTTAAAATAATATTATCATTTATAAATGATTTTCATTCCTATTATTTCAAATATTTTGCGTTACGAATATCTCGGCAAGATTAGATACACTGAATGATTCATCCTACTTGTTCCAGTTTTTTTGTTATTACTGCAACAGACTATTACGTACTGAATGTTTCAGAGTTTACTACACAGATAAATTTAGCCAGGTGGTGTTGAAGTTTAGATGAACTCCCTGATCTATTTTGCGTTAAATGATTAAAGTCATGTGTATTTATAAATTTAGTGGTTTAAAATTAACTAAATATAATTTCCACTAACTGCATTAAAGCATTCAATCAGAAAATATATTTTGAAATATTAATCCGTTGCATTCGCGCTTTTTTAATTTGTAGGGGATTCGGCAACACTGTTAAAATTAAAAAACCTTTTTTTTTATGAAATATATTGAATGTTATAAGTCTGCAGTCCGATAATGAAGAGGATTTACTTTCACTGGTAATGTAAAGAATAGCATGGTGAGTGAGATTATTCATCATTGGAGTGCAAAGGGTTAATTCTGTATTAAATGTTACGTATATTACACGTTCAGTTACGTTCATTGTTGCCCAGAAACAATTGTTTCAGATGTCCCGGTGTAACGGATAGGAAAAGTTTTCTTGTAGAAAATTATAGTCTATGGAACGTTTTCAGACATACGTAATTGATAAAATTGGTCTTATATGTATTAACCACGTGGTGGTCACCCTCATCGTTCCACGCTCGTACCCAATCGCGGGCGTACAACGTGAATACGGGTCATTGGACCAATGAGTCATATCATACTCCACTTGGGGTACAATAATCCTGACATCTTGTTTGATTGTATTGATGCGCCTTGCTTGAATTTTGTTACATGTTCAGACAGTGTAGAAATCTAATGCAAAAAACTGATTAATTAGATAGACCAGATGACTAACACAAATTACTTTTCTTAATTGGTTCATGACAAAGCTTCCAGTTTTACTTCGACTTAATGAGCAAAAACTAGAAGCCGGCTACGTTGCTTTTGATATTTTAATAGATTTAAAAGTATAGACCAAATTACGTATAGATCAAATTACAATATAGAATGGTGTGTTAACAAAAATAGGATTGCAGTAATCGCCTTGCACAAAGTGGGTATGAAGCCGGTCATATCCGGACCGTTCTTGATATCAGCCGTATGCTCGTATATCGTACTATCACCAGATACAACAATACTTCCTTTGTAGAAGACCAATAAATATCGGCGGGCTCGCGAGCTGTTAGAACTACAAAGGCTGTTAATGCTGTTAAAACTAGAATTCGACGAATCCCCATTAAGAAGAAAAAAGATTTTTTTGGCGAGAAATGAAGATTCTCGCTAGGATTACTATTATAAGCAATACCTGAAGCTTTGCTTATTGTCGACATACAAGACATGCCTTAAATCAATATTTGCAATTAAAGAGAGTGGATCGATCAAAACGTTTTCTGTCGCGATATGCAGGTGAAAGGCACAGAAACATCCTCTTTACCGATGATAAAAAATTCACGGTTAAAGAACACTACAATAAGCAAAATGATAAAGTGTACGCTCACAGTTCTATAACTATAAAAGCTGCTCAAGTGGTCGGAAAGGTACAAGTGGTCATCTTTTTGTGTCAGTCAGTGATGGTTTGGTGGAGTTTGTCCTATCAAGAAGTCACAAAACTACATTTTGTGAAAAAGGAGTGAAAACTTTAGCCAAAGTGTATCAAAATAGTCTTGGATCGTGTTGTGAAACCCCTCTGCAATATACTTTTTAAAAATATACTGTGGATTTTCACACACATCACAAGGCACAAACTACTCAAGACCGGCTTGAGACCAACATTTTCGATTTTATAAGAGCTGAGGAGTGGCCCTCA
>DWQX01005071.1:0-13727 GCA_018245475.1 Pharmacophagus antenor
CCCCCCCCCCCCCCCCCCCCCCCCCCCCCCCCCCCCCCCCCCCCCCCCCCCCCCCCCCCCCCTCAAAGTACCGAAACTGGAACTCGGAATTCGAAGTGCTGTTACAACATTTAATGATTACGATTGCTTACGTTGCGCAGCGGTTAATGCTTGCCTGGACGTGGAGGTTTCAAGTTACCGCCCTAGGTCTTAATAAAAATAATAATTTGGCGATTTTCACTTGAAATAAAGGTAGGTCACAATCATTACCCAAAGCTACGTCGAATCGTGTTACGTACTTTAGGAAATAAAAACGCTATTTTGTGTGTATTATATGTGTGATTTATTATGTAGCCCGTCCGGTTCAAATATGCGCGGCGGGCGTGGGCCCTATACCACCTGAATGGCGCTTTCACCGGCTCATGATAAGCTCGTGCACGCGAACCTTATCGCCACCATCTTTACGATTTATATTCCGTAAAAATTAAAAAAAATAAATAAGAAAAATACGAACGGGTTTATCGTTAATTGAATTAGGAACTTAATGATTTCAGTGACGTAATTCTTATTTACGTGTTAATTGTACGAGCTGTTTAATACTAACCTGATTAATACCCAAATTTCGATTAACATTTAAATTTTTATTGAAATAATTATTTTCATAAGAATTTGATCCCATAAAAACAAAAAAAATCAATTATTAGCGTAAATAAACTTTGTTCTTTTTTTTTAAAGTTTTTTTTTTATTTACAGTTTGCAATTATTTTTGTCTGTAAGTTCATACCTATATCTGAACACTCGAATAGAATAGTCCCACAGTGCTGGGACATTCAGTTTTTAAATTTTATTCTGTTCACTCAGATACGCCGGCTCTCAAATGTATGACTACTGAAACAACAACGCTCTCATAGCGGCACATGGTTTTTTTTTTATAGTAAGCAAACGCGTGACTGTTTCACGTGATGAAAAGTGATAACCATCGTCCGTAGACTGCTGCAATATTCAAGCAGTCGCAGATGCGTTGCTGACCTTTGTCTTTGAGGGATAGATACCCGGGCGGATTTGAAAATAATATTACGATCGACCAGACTCCACTGCTCACGTATCCCCATAACAGAACTGGGGACTCTGTGTGACAAAGCAAACGATAATACCAAATTCATGGAGATAGATATTTTAAAATAAAAATAAATAAATGTTATCTTAATTAGCGCTACAGTAGAAGAGTAACTTAGTGTATTTCCGCAGAAGACAATAACTCTTTTGGTCGTAAAGGCTGACTCGTTATTTCTAGAGTCAGATAAATCCTTGCAGTTTGTCCCGAGTATCTAACTACCGAGCTAGTTAACTTTTGATCGTCTTAAAAAGGAACTTACACGAATTTCTTTTAAGAAAACCTGCGATGTTTTGTGAATACGACGAAATACGTATACCAAAACTATTTTTATTAAATATGGGCTAACACCTATCCCCGATTTCACCTGATCTTAAATGACAACGAGGTCGTAGATGATGAAGCATGTTCGTCCAGAATAATTTTGGCTCTCACATGTATAACTGCTGGAACAGCAATGTTAATATGGCGGCATATTCACATTGAGGGTGGTAGCTAGCCAGGCAGGTTCGGAAAACCATACCACCATCCAGACTCCACTACTCCTGGGGCCCTTGACTGGAACCCGTAACCTCCGCGTAACGGGGCAAGTGAGTACACCACTGCGCGCCGGTGACGCAGTGGTTTATCAAACTACATTGTTTTTAAATAGTTCAAATTTATCATTGTTAAAGTATATTATAGTCACAGAATTGTTCGCATCTTGATATAACGTCAGTGTAATAATGAAAACACTGTACTTGTTAGTTATCATCCATCATCCCCTCCTTGAGGTAACAGTGGATGTCTTAACATGAAATATAATTAATTACGTTTCAAGTGAATTGGTTTATCACGCAAAGTAATATTAGATCATTAAATGTGAAACACAAAAATCTAAAATTATCTATGGATCAGATCCGAAAATCTAAAGCTAAATAAAAAATATGTTAAACTTTGCTGAAATTATTCCTTTGTACGATTACATACGTACACAAAATGATTTTTTACATTAATGGAAAAAATATTTTAAAATATGATATTTTTACATACAGCTTTACACAGAAATTAAATTTTACATATAGTACGTGATTAACTAAAGCAAAATAAAAAAAAAAGAATTAATAATAGCCCCTTAACAAATTAATGCCGGGGAATACATAAATACTCTAAATTTTTTATCATACGCACAATTAATTCTTAAAGTAACATAAATAAACTTTGTTTTTTTGTCGGTTATGGGCTGACCCTTGTCCTGGATTTTACCTGATAGTAAGTGAACTTGAGGTCGTAGACATTGAACCGTGTTCGCTCAGAATAATTTGGCACCCACGTGTATGACTACCGGAACCCGACTGTTATGGCGGCAAATTGAAATTGAGGCTGCTAGCTAACCAGGCAGGTTCAAAAAAGCATACCACCATCTAGATTCCACTACTCCTATGCCCTGGGAACCGAACTTGTGACCTCTACATTACAAAGCAAACGGCAAACCAGTGCAATGCGTAAGCAATCAATAATATAAACCGATGCCGCTTTTTAATAAGGCACAGTTCAAGACATCTCTAATCCATTTCACAATCTAAATTATCTTCAAGCTGTAATAGTTCCTATAGTAGTGATGATTAAAGTGAATCTTTTGAAACGGCAAGACTTGTGAATGGTAATCGAATTAATGTTTTTGTAATTGTTACCGAGCATGTTTGACCGAAGGAAGCGCTCTTAAACGTACCGAACTTGACTAATATGCCTACAAGTCTAAACCGGACTACTTTAAATTGAATAATAGCGGTAAACGAGACGAAACATGTTAAATATAACGCTGGCAGGGTTAATTAAATCACGAAATTAATATAGGAATAGTAAGTAATTAGCAACTCGGCGCAACTTAGCTCCCGCGCTCGAGTTGGCGCCGAGTGTGGAGTACTTCGGATTTCCACTAACATTGGAGATGTTACACGAAAGTTAGCGTTTGATTAAACCGCTTGTCACTCACGCAACGCAAGGCACACGGTTCCACGAACAGTTCTCGTACTCATCTGTCTACCTTGAGCAGGTCAATAAAGAAATACTTTTTTTTTAATAAATCTCTACAATGACGACTTTAATCTTCCGCAATCTTTACAAATTATAATTTAAACTTTTTCGGATCTATATCGCGTAAATATTCACTAGGTACCATTCCTAATATTCTTCGACGTTTCGGCGTGAGTTGCATTGGCCGTGCCATCAACTACGGCCGAATATTTACGCGACATAGCCCCAAAAAGATTAAATTATAAAGCTGTACAACCTTAATCATTTCATTATAAAAAAGAAATAAGAGTATACATTTTCTAAAAAATGTCCTTTGTTTTTAATATAGGAAATAATAAAAAAAGAGAGCAGTCGTATGTATATTTTAACACGTTCTATGCCACGTGGTACGTATACGCTCGGGGCTGAAGTTTCCTTTAAACGATTTTTGACCATATATTTTCTAAAATAATTACATACGAACTTAATCCATATAAAATTTTAATAAATGAAGAATTCAAAAATTGCATTCCATTGACGCCTCACTTGATCGCAGGGTATAAATATTCAAAAAACGCTCAGGCAGAGAAAGTGTTCAGTAGTAAATTTAAAATTAATCGAAGAAATTGAAACGTAGCCGAGGGCATATCTATGGGTTAGCATTCCAATTCATTAAACATCGATCTTTTGTTGTATAATGGATAAATTATACCTTTGATATTTTCTTTATTGTTCACTAGTATAGAACGATTGAAACAGAAAAGAAATCGCTAATTTTGTATACAAGATCACTGATCTCAAATTAAATTAAACAATAAAAGTTTGAAAATTTCACTTTATTAATTTTAATTAAGTAATAGAGTTTCGTTTCGAAAACAAAATTAATACAAAAAAATTTCCGTGACTTATTTATCCATCCACGAAATACTTAGTTATAAATATGAAATACCCTTGTTCTGGTATACATAAGTACCGATTCTTATTTAGTCAACATTTTTCTTTTGTAATTAAGAGTATTTTATTTGTATTTTTAATATAACTAATTAACCGTTCTAAGTCACAAAAACTATACAGGTCGAAATCCGTTTTAAAACTTACTAGAATTTAATACATATTTTTATGTAAAGAAACATAACAGTTTATTTAGAGATCAAAAGTGTAAAAGAGGTAAAAATGTTATATAAATATATTATGTTATATAAAAGTGTTATGTAAAAATATATTATATAAATACAGTAATTTTAATCTCGTGATACCGAAGTAACCAGTAACAAACCCCATATATACAACCCCGCCACGATGCACAAACAAACTGTTAAATCAATAACATGTTATCAACAGAATGAATATTCGAGTCGCCGTAATTCGTATTCATTGTACTTCACCGAGCGAAATAACTTTCGCGATGGGAAGCGTACAAATAAACCGCCGTGTCGGAATCGGAACTTGCACGCAATTTTATGCTTTCCATCGATTGCATTAGTGTATAATATGGCAGCGAATTTTTAAAGTCACCTCACCCCATTCGACGAATACTCCGCAAACGCGGTACCGTACTACAGAATCTACGTGACTGAAGATTTAGACGGACTGGGTACGTTTCCAGAATATTCCAAGACCGCCTGCGTCTTACATTATCTACTTTGCATTGCATTTTCTCGGTGCCTATAATTTCTTCAATACTTTATTAGACATTTACTTCATTGCTTTTGTCTAAATATCAATAATAAATAATAAAAGTTAGTAATATGATTATAGAGTAGCAATGTTATTTAGACCCCCATATGTTTTTAAGACTTAAGGTTAATTGGTAGTTAGCACGGAAAGAGTTTAGTACGCCAGTAATTCATCACTACTCTATTGATAAAAATATAAAGTTTTACATGTATGATTGGCGCAACACAGCAATACTAACATGGCCGGCGATTGACATTGAGGGTAGTAGCAAGCCAAGCGGGTTTTGAAGAATCCTACCACCATCCAGACTCCACTACTCCTGTGGCCCGGGAATGGAATCTGGGATCTCCACGATACATGGCAAGCAGGTAAACAACTGTGCCGCTAAGGTAGTAACATTGCAATTGTGATATTTATAACAATCGACATAAACACTTTTGACTCTGATCGACTCGTGTATGGATAAACGACGTAAACACTTTTGTCTATGATGGACTCGCCGGAGTGTGACAACCCTAACGAATATCACGCGGCAACCGCAACATGACGCGAGTTTAATTTGCGACGCGCGACAAATGCTTGTACAGTCGCGAACAAATTGAGTGCGGTTGGCGGCGGAACGGTTGTGGCAGTTTTATGCAACGATGCCCCGGATAACAAGGTATTTGTGTATGCAGCGTTAAAATAAAAGTAAAATAATTAATGTGGGTTTAACTGAACTATGAATATATCAATGACATTATAATATATCAAAATTTCATATATACTTATATGTCGATCCTTTTTTTATTAATCGACAATAGGCTAACAACTCTATTTCACCTGATGTTTCGATTGCGTCTGTGGCGCAGTGATCTACCACTTGCTTTGTAATACTGAGATTTCTGGTCCACAGGATTAGTATTGTCAAAAGGGTGGTAGGACTTGTAGAACCAGCCTGGCTAGCTACCATCCTTAATGTTAATCCGCCGCCATAAGCACATGTGAGAATTAGTAACATTCCGGGCGAAAACTGTTCACTATCTACGGTCTCATTATCACTTCCCCGGGTGTGCACTGAAAATCACCCAAAATAAGTTCACGACTTAAACCATTTTGTCAACGAGCATCAACTGATTCTGAATTTAATTAAATAATGCTATTATAACATGATCTCTTAAATCAATTTTCGTTTCTTCTTATTTTCAATAATTATTTACTTAATGAAATTAACATAAAATATTCTACTTTACGATTTCAATTATTTTTGAATTGTACATTCATACGACGTTTTTGTCAAATTTACTATTCCCTCGATATAAATTTAGATTTTTTGAAGCTTTTTACGGTTTAAATTTTTACCTATTTATAGCAGTGTCAGCAGCACTCAAGAGTTCTCGCCGTTTAAATGATATTTGGAAACTGTTTATGTGACATCTGACAAAATAATGACGCCGTCCAGTCACTTGTCAATTACACTAATCCTAAGTTATTAATAGTTTACATTTATTGCCCCATTACAGTTACCTTTTTCGTCTATATGTTACCTGATAGATACGGTATGAAAAGTTGTATTATCTTTTCTACACAGGAATACTTGAAACATTATAAAATATTGGAGAAAGAATCTATTGATCCACTTATAAGATGTATATATGATTATACATTGGATTATGCATTATGTTATGTCTTTTGATTATGCTAAACTATTTTTTTAAACGATTTAGAAATAGAAATGGATATATAAATTTTTACTCATACAGCAACAGTTATAATGAAATGGAACAATATAAGAAAAAAAAATACTTTCAGGAAGATGCTATAAAAGGTAGATTCTACGTTTCCTCATAGCCTGACTAACGTTTAAATAAAGAAAATATGTCATGTATTGTCTGGTCGACAATCGCGGGACCCCTGTCACGTGTCACCGGAGCAGGCACAATTGAACAATAAGCTTCTCTCAATGTTCTCTTACTGTTCAAATCTCAAGCACCAGCAAAGAGTTTTTGTTAGAAAGCATTCTAGACGTCTTCGCACCAACATTAGACAATGGCGGCACTCACATACAAGCCCGAAATTCTGGCATACTCCATTTAAGTTATATAATGAACTAAAATTCATAAATAATAATTATCACGGAGTTTAAATACGACTACAAAGATAAAAAAAAATGGAAAATCACGTCATGTGTAAATAAGTGCTCAGGCTTGCCGTGCAGGCATGCCCCTGGTATTAGATTATCGCAAGTAATATTTTACAGTTAGAGTATTGTTCACTCGTACTTAACTTTTTTAACATTATTAGGCTAAAACTTAATTAACAACAGATTTTAAATGACAGTAAAGCTGTAGATGATGAAGCGTGCACTCTCAGAATATATCTGGCTCTCATATGTATTGACTGCCGGAACTGCAATGTTATGGCGGCAGATAGACATTAGGGATGGTATTAACTAATCAGGCGGGTTAGAAAAACCTTACTACGAACTAATATTCACTCCTGTAGCCCTACAATCGAACCCGGGACCTCTGGGTTACAAGACAAGCATTAAATTACTACGTCACGGAGGCAGTAAAATTTCCTGTAAGTATTAATAATAATGGGTTTTAGCTACATGAACACCATGAAGATATAATAATGAAATGATTGATTAGGTTCTAAAGGTCAGCTGTATGCTTATGACTGTGTAAGAACGTGTTCAATTATTTATCGTCACGATACCGGTTGATTCGATTGCATCATTAATATCCATTCTAAAAGACAAAGATATTAATGGTTATTCTGGGTTAATGGAGAAAGAACAAATTACCAAAAATTAAACATGTACATAGTAAAAGACATTAACAAAAGGAGTACTATATGTGGGAAAATGTCCGGAATATTATAACTATTATTTTTTAATTAACAAATGGTAGTCATGTGTAATCCAGACATTCCCGTCACAACGGGGTGCTAATCGAGGCACATAAAATACAAAACATTTGCGCTTCTCGCAAAACAGAATAAAAGTTAAAAAAAGACGCCCGACTGCAGAACGTCGTTTAGTTTTTATCAAGGGAAAAGTCACGGAGTGAGAGACATTCTCAAAAGTCGTCAGGTGGAAAGCTCTCCACAAATTCTTTTGAGCGGACGCGAGTAACAGGGGCTTAACAAAGTCTAGTTGGGCTTCACTAGCAAATTTAATAGCGCAGATTTGTAACAATGTTTTAATGGATGCAATTGTAGTACCAACATTATTTTGTGTTACCAACACATATAATTAAAGGTTGGTACACTTAAATATTGTCAGAAAAATTTTCTATGCTTTCAATCTAAATCTGGACCATAATCTCCAATAAAACAGTTAAATCAATATGTAACACTGTACAACTGTAACACTGTACTCTTGAAATTTATTTTTATATCCACATTTCCGTATACGACGATTTGACGATAATAAAAAATTTTATATCTCAAATTAATGTTTTTATAAGTGGATCAATATACTAAAAAGTGAATTTAGTATTCGATGAAAACGATATTTTCACGCACAAATATTTCAAAAATTAACATTCAGCTGCAAACTTGCGGAAGTAAAATTATGTACACTCGCCTACAAAAACAATACAGATATCGATTAAATTAACTCAGTCATACAACTTACAGCTTGCTGGCAAATCTAAATAATTATCAACTCTATGTCGTTCCCGAGAAGATTGAAAATTAACTTTACGATATTATTTTAGCCGCTAGGGGATTTATGTCTTCAGCTACAATAATCTGGCGGCCATGTTGGCGACAAAAAGGCAAAAACTCATCTGCTAACATTATACCAAAGTTAAAACTATAACGTTCTAATTATTCTTCTTGATATTTTTTATGTGACACTATGTTAAAATAAAGTTGTATGGACATAAAAACTGATAAGGCCTGTGAGAAATAATTCTGTCATTCACGATAAATGACAAATATGTTTATTTTATTAAGTAGTATTTATTAAATATTTTCGAATAAATTCGAATAATATTATTGGACTATTTAATTCTTTTTATGGAATAATTTAAATTTGTCGGGAAAGGTCCCTTCAACATAAGATATTTATTATAATAAAAAATCAATTTCTCAATTTTATTTTCGATAGCATTATCTTCTTCATTACTGGCCACATTAACCCATGAATGGATTAGGCCTTTGCTTTCACCACCACTCACAATCCGTTTTTAGTGCCCTTTCCGCGCGTATTTCGCTTTACTTTGAGTGTTACATTATGTTTTCCATTTTTACAACTATTGTATAATTCCGAAAAATAATTCCGTACGACATAATTCGTATTATTTCGTAGCAGCACGTTCACCGCAAAAACATTCTTCTTTAACGAGCACGTGCCCTGTAATTGAATGTTGGAGCAATTACGCAAAGAGCAGAAAGCACCGTCGCGTGTGAACACGTCGGTATCGTGCGGCCCCACGTGCGGGGGGTAAATAACACAAGTTTACATGTAGCCTCCTAAATAATGAAATCATCGCGTACGTGACCTGCAGTAATATCGCCTATGTGTGGTTTCCATGGTATAGAACGATACGTACGAGCATACAGCACTAGCCGGCACACCGCACGCACCTCTGGGCGCCGTATTTTTTTTATTTAATACTAAGATCATTAACCTTCTGCTTAATATTAAACAACCCTGCTTCTCCAAGATACCCTTAAGGACGATTATATGCGTCCAGAATAGTTCTAGCATATCATAATTTCTATGGGAAATCGTGCTTGTCAAGCTATAATCCTTTGAAGTATACTACCCTCTGAAATTAAGAATACCCCAAGTAAGAAATCGCTCAAAAGATTAATGGGAAAACAACAGCATTTCACATGGTGTACACTGGTTTTAAATATATCTAAATTATATATATTTATGTATGTATCAATGTATCCAAAATAAATAATATTAATCCCCCTTCGTCGTCTAACAATTTGAGTCTATCGAGGCTGTGGAAAAAAAAAGATTTCATTGAAATTATGAGCCGGCGTTCTCCCTCTTAGGGGCGAAATCTCAAAAATCCATTTCATGGTGAAGACCTAAAATTACAAAGAATATACCCTCATAATTTCATGTCACTTTTGCGACTACCTAATAAAGAAATTTTAATGCCCTCGTAAACATATTAGAATGTAAAATAAAAAAAACAATTGCTTTCAACAAATAACTATTTTTTTCAAAAGCTCCTTGTGTCTTTCCTAATAATCAGAATAGTTCTGTATTTCTAGCAAAGATATAAATGCAATGACGGAAATGATTTAGATAAAATGTCTTCCATCCGATTTATATTATAAATTGTTCAGGTAATGTTTATTTATTGTTGTAATTTCGTCATCGTTTGTACCATTATCTTTATACAACTAAATAAAGATATAAAACAATCGGAACGTTTCTAAAAACGTATTCATTTTGTTAATTGAACCCGAAATTGCTACCAAAAGTTAAATTGTTCCGTAGGTAATTGAGTGCACTTAGTGAAATTAAAACCGTCGCGTGACCGCAACTTGGAATTGTACAGGGGCCGAGAGATCGAGAGAAAAAAAAAGTAAATTTAAATTTAGAACGATATCAAATACTCGGATTTGCATAAAGTTACACGAAAGCCGTCACTAAATTGATTCTTTTATGTGAATGGGTCGATTCCACTGCCATAGACATATCTATTTTATAAAACATATTCATATGTTTACCACTTCTCTTGTATATCTTATTGAACTAATATCAATTTGTAGGAAAATGGGAGTCAAAAAATGTTAAAACACCAGCATATGGAAAGCCCCGTTGTATTTTTCTTAACACGGGTCCCGGTTCCCATGTTCGTCGGTAGGATAATGTTTTTATTATCAACACGCGCCGGGAGCAGGGGAATATTTACGGAATATCAGGGTAATGTGTCTCGTAATGTTTACGGAGCGTTTGTTTAAGAACGGTTGCGTCATTCACGTGAGCGCATCGGCGAAGCTCTGTGCAGTGTGTGCATTCGATCGAGACTATGGACTAGTGATTTCAGCACAGGTTATCGGTTCTCTGACATTTTTCCGATAGTATCGTGTCATGTGGACAAAAAATTAAATCAAATATAAATCACCCATCAACCACCTTCTACTTTGCGTGGTAATTATCTTTATATTTTTGTAATTGATTTTATTTAATATTAAGATTAATCACTGTGAACGTATGCCAATTTACAAGTCCAGACTCGACGTCGACTGATTGAATAATTTTATTTTATTGAAATTAGAACTCTCCCCCAACTTGAGAATGAAATTTCAAAATATCCATTTTATTGGACATCAGCACATTACAAAAAAAAAACACACATTAAATGTGTCAAAATCGCGTCTCCAGGTCTAATAGTTTAAATTGTGCGTTAACATATAGTACAGTCGCTCAGTGAATCGAGACTTTGAATTTTACGTTATAAATAATGTGTACAGCTATTTTGTAAATAAAAAATAGCCCCCGTTAGGTTTTAAGACGAAAGAAAAAACTATATACTCGTTTTCTTAACGGAACACTTCAGCACACGAGTAAGAACTGTTTGTGACCTGATGTAAATAATGGAAGAGAACGCAATCTTAATTTTTCCTCAGTGCAAGACGAAATAACTTAGTGTAGCAACTTGGATTCGCTCACGATATACACACAGAGGGAGCAATAAAACACTGCTCGGCGGGACGCAGGTGTAACGGGCCGAAGGAGAGGCGTGAAAAAATCTCATTCCTGCACAACAAAGGGAAGTACGACGTCTCGAGTGGGGTCGACATGCTTTCCGTGTAAAACTTCGGACAGCTATATCTTAATTATTTTTTTTATACCAGTAAGGTGACAAACTGGCTTATGGCCCGCCTAATAGTGTGAGCGTTTAACGTAAGCTATTGACGCTTATAATTACCAGAAGCAACACGAGCGTTGCCATCCTTCTTATTTATATTATATTTAACCTTTTCTTTATCGCTATTAGGACAATACTTGGCATATATTTCCTATGATGTTTTTTAATTGTTACAGTAGGCAAAAGAGCGACTGGTTCACGTGATAGAAAGTGATCATCATCGCTCATAGAGAGCCACAATATTCGAGGAGTCGCAGATGCGTTGCCGATCCTTAAGATGTGAGTAGGCTTTTTGTTGATTTTTTTTATATCTGTGATATTAGAGTGTATAAGATTTAATTTTATTGACATCTATATGCGTTCGTTTAAAGTAAATTTAAACTCATCAAAATTAGCTTTCACGTTGCGATCCGTCGATAACAATCGATAAATAAATGTAATATAAAATATAGCTCAATATTATGAGAGTGGGTCCGTCTTATCCCGATTAATCTGGCGACACTACCCATAACTCAGGGCAGGGGGCGGCCAGGTGGCGAGTTGAGATAAAGTGCCGACGCTACGCTACATTCCGTGATTTAGATATGACCTTCTGAACGCAATCTGCATTAGTAACAACCCGAGGGGATATTTCCGGCAACACATTTATTTCTATTTCTATTGTTCATTTAAGGACCATTGTCAACTTATCGGGTGCTTCGATGGTAATAAGGGGTGTTTCGAATGAGTGAATACACCCAGATGAATCACACTCTATTGCTAAGAATACGCTATATAGGCTCGTACATTATTGAATTATGAAATTGACTATAGAAAAATATGCCATTGTAGAATTTCACTATAAATTAAAGATTTTTACTAGTAGAGTTTATTTAATGAGATACCATGCTTCACCAGATATCCTTTATAAATCACTAATTATATATTCACGTCATTTATCTTTTTATAGATCAATCAATACAAGTAAATATAATGAATACATAAATAGTGTTTAATAATTTGTCGGCATATGACTTTGGTGCGTCTATTACTGTGTCTAAACATTGTGCTAAATTCAGACGAGCGTTACATGTCGCAAGCTCCAATGGGTAACCAGATCTAATATCTCACGGCTGGAACCGATGATCACTATGTTGTACTTTGTTAGACTTATAAGTAACGCTACATTGTTATGAGCTGAATACGAATTACCATCAGTTTATCATCCAGCCCGACTCGGCTTTCATTTGTACTTCTGTCAAAAAAAACAGTCTGACGTTAGACCATAACTATTTATCACGTATAACTATTCTTTCATCTGAGATTTTAATGTTTTCCCCTTTGTTGTGACGTGTCTCCCGGAGGCGCAGTAGAAATTTATATAACCAGCTATATATTTTTGTCGTATGAGTTAAAACATTCCGACTTAACCCATAACTATTTGGCACATGTTTTTTTATAGTAAAGTATATCCCCCTTTTTTTTGTAACTTACCATTAAACGTCGTAACAGCAGCATATGTAATAAACTGAAGCGTCCTTCGAACCGCTATCTAATAATGCGTGCACATAAGGAAATGTGAAATAGAGAAAGAAAGGATGAACTCTAGTTACAAGAATAGACAGATAAGAACAAATGTAACCGAAACAAGACAAAATAATGAGAGAATACAATAAAGAGAGTGGAAGTGATGAACGAGAGAGGTAATGGAAATGAAAGATGATTGAAAAACTTATTTATATGTTAATTAAGGTCTTTGGAAAAAGATACCACAAGTGCAGTTTATTTCATTCGGTTATCCACCTCAAACTAGCGTAAAATTTTATATAGACATGATTTCAGTAGTACATTAAGCTTTGGAAAGGGTTATTCGAGTTTCATCTAATTAGTACTATAAACAATTTCTAAGCCATAGCTCTTGGCCGAACGCCCGCATGCTAACACAATTAACCGTCTGCTTTCTCTATTTTTGTTGGAGTTCGCTAAAAGATTGTACTCTTTACCGACTTTATTTACGTCAGGAGTGAATTTAATTTGCTATTGGTAATTAGCTTCCGAACTGAATCCGAGAATTGAGTTTCTTTTTCACGTGTTATACGTCTGATTATTAAAGAGATTATATACATATAAATATAGACTATATATATAAT
>DWQX01005072.1:0-13722 GCA_018245475.1 Pharmacophagus antenor
CACACGCCCGCCACTTCGTCCGTACCTGAGCGAGCGCAAGCGGGCGTACAACACACGTTGAGACTATTATATATTCCATTCCAAACCAGCCCATCCGAAGGTTTTACGCATTAAACCTAACTACTAAATTACTTTAAGTCTCATGTTTTCTGTTGTACGATAAAGTTTACTCTATTGCACTCTGCTATAATGGAACGCGGTAGTAGTGTCGCTGTGTGAGAGCGCGGCATACCTTTGTGCGCGACCTCGATGACGGTAGCGACTACGCCCGTGTTTCCGCACACTAGTCGCCGCTGCGCTCCCCCCTCGCGCTGCAGCCGCACCGTCAGAAGCATCACCTTGCGCATAAGCAGGAACCGCCAGCAGTCCACATTCGATTGGTCCCACACGCACTCACGAGTCCTGCCATCAAACGTTCGCAGTTCAAATTCTGACCTATAGATGGCGCTTTTCCATATTTTAAAACGCGCCCACTTTTTGGACGACTGCGTAAAGGTGTTTGTTAAGCCCAAAAAAAAAATACTAGTATAATCTACGCATAAGTGGGTCCAATAAAAAAATTTCAAAGCAAAATGAACAGCAAACTTTTGAAATGAATTATATTTATCATTATTATAATAAATTAAATGAAAAAATTATTATATTAAATGAAATATATATATTTTGAAATGAATGGTATATTGCCACCTACAAATATTCCTCTGCTATTAACAAGCGCTATCAAAGTTAATCACAAGACCCTTCCTAACCACCAGAGGAATTTACTTAGAGTATTTATCTGTTATTCGTTTACTATCGATGCTTGATAATTTGAAACAAAAAAAAAACAATGCTTTAAATTTTATTGGTCCTTTTCAGTAATAGAAGATAAAAATGAATCATTACGCACCGGATAAAAGGCAACCTCTCGATTTTCTCTGACACGTCGACCCCGGAATCCCCTCCGGTTCCCGTATTGAAGTCTCGCGGTCCCAGCCCGGCGGCATAATCCGATTTGGAAGAATCGTTATACAAGCTGGCGATGCCTTCGGAAGCGCTCGTGATGATCAAACTGGGCATGCAGTCCACCTTCTTCGTCGCGTTACTCGTACACGAGTCCGTCAAATGCGCGCTGGATAAGTACTTCTGCGATATGGTTTCAGACTTCAATGTACTACTCGAGATAGATTCCGAGTCATCGTTATCGTAAACCAGAACATTTTCTTTCGTTTTCACATTTCTTATCTTGCAATCCGTCGTCATGCGTTGAACTATTATAGAGTTTCTAGGTTTCGACCTACTCGTGAAAGATTCGGGTGACTTCTTGGATGGATCGTTGTTAGATTTGCTTAATGATTTTACTGATCCCATCACAACATTGTCGATAACGGAGGGATTTAATTTCAGTGTGGTGGCGCGATGGATTAAAGTCTTGTGCGGGCTACAAGACAGCTTTTGTATTTTAATTAGATGCCTCGAGGTTACATCTGTACCGGCGGGAGTTCTCTCGTGGTCGTATTTAGCGGGACTGTAAATCCTTTTCTTGGCTTTAATGGTATCTGAATCGCTTAATTCACTTAATTCCGAATTCTCACTATTTTTGTCTTCTAATTTGAATATAACTTTCACAGGAGATATTTTTTTAGGTTTCTTTGCAGTGTTCAATTGTGCAGTATCTTCTAATACAACAACTTGGTGCACGTCCTCCTCCACGATGGTTAAAGATGAACTTGTTTCAAGTAGATCTTGATTGCATTTCATTACTATTAAAGTGTTCGTCTCCGTGTCTTTAATACCTGCTTGGTTATCTTCATGCACAAGGCTGAGGTCCGACTTTTCTTTACCATCAATCGCAATAACGCTTACGTCGACTAACACTTTATCACTTGAACTATTGACACGACTCTCTGAACGAATTGGATTTATATTTAGGTTATATTGGGTAGAGACTAATTGAATTTGCACTTCGTCTTTTGCATCCTTTTCCGAAGCCCCGCTTAATTGAGAATTTTTAGATATTTCTTTTTCAATATGGACAGCTGTTTCAGTTTTCGAAACTACCGAATTCATAGGACAGTAGTTATGAACATCTGTAGTGCCCGAAGGAGATAGAATTACGTTGTTAAGTGGGTTTGAGTGATCAAAAATCAAGTATGGTTTCGATAAAACATTATTTGGAAGATATTTTTTATCATCGAAAATGCCAATTTCTGAGACAGTACCGGGTTTAGAATGGTACATTTTGGAATGAACTTTACTGTGTTCAAAATAATTATGCTCTGATACGGGTCTTGAGTCGATATCTATATCTATTTGACTGGATGTAATTATGTTTGCCTGTATTTCTATACTATTTGTCGATACGGGTTTTTTACTAATTTTATCAGCGATTCTTTCGACACCCGATGTTTCAAATGGCATTACGTCAGCTGCTGGTTTCACCAAATCCTTCATGAGTGACTTAATATCTTCTGATACATCTGTCAAATATGACGGTATCACTTTAACTTTACTATCTTTTAATGATGAATTATCGCCAAAAGCTGTTTTCTTTAAAGGAGATAAATTTGAATTGGATTTTGAAATAACATCAATAGCTGAATCATCGAACTTCAAAGTTTTTACCACTTCTGTACTTACACGTACAGGCTGTTTCATTGGATCCGACTCCGTTTCTAGGATATAATCCGGCTCTTCTGCTGTGGTGTCATCGGTACAATTAAAAATTTCACTGTCCTCCATATCTTTCGCTTGTTGCAGTGCAGCTTGAGCCATTGAAATATTGTTCACTAAGTCTTCTCGACTAATCATTACTGACAATCTACTTGGCGCGAGACTTGAACGTTTAAGGACAGTGGAAACAAACTTATCTTCGGTTGCAATATCTTCTTTACCTTCCGAAGGATCTGAACTACCTTCACTTAGTTTATACTGGTTCACAACAGATTTAAAATTTAAATCTTTGAGCGTTTCTAATAAATCATTCGTAGCATCAATTTGCTTTAAGTATTTTTGTTCCGACTCGGTGTTACTTTCCACGCTTTTCATACTTTTGTTAAAATTAATTTCAGAATTTGTGTTTTCAAACTTTTCGTTAACCTTTCCTTCTAGTACACTATTGTCATCTTCTTTTTTCTGAAATAAATAGCTCTTTGTACCAATACTTTCTTCCTTTGATTCAGAAACTACTTCAGGAGTTTCCTCTACTAATTCGGTTGATTCTAACTGAAATTTGGCTGGAGTATCCATTTCATTTTGTGATTCTATTACAGCCATTACATTTTTGTCATCGATGCCTTCACTAGACAAATTTATTGAGTCGTTAGACATATTCAAAAGTTTACTTAGAAATGAACTTCTTTTTTTTTCTTTACGTGGCTTCTTCGTTTCCTTATTTTCCACTTTTTTTTCATTGCGTGCATCTTTCTTTAATAATTTCATGTCACTTTCTTTAGATTTGTTTAAGTCATTTGACGATTTTTTTATTTCGTTATTAGTAATTTCTTCAATTCCTTTCTCGTCTTGATCAATTCTACCTATATGGTGTTTAGAAACATTGTGACTTGTGACAGCTTGATAAACAAAAACATCTTGATAGTTGTGATCGGTTGTAGATTTAGGACAGTTTGTTTCTAAATTTTGGACAATGCTATCTAAATAATTCATAGATTTGAGTACAATTTCATCTTGTTCAGATACATGTGGTGCATTTTCACTCACAGAAGTATTAGCTAAATGGGCTTCGTCGGTTACTATTCCAGTTTTCTCACAATGCTCGTTAGATTTTTGTGATACATGTAAGTTATTGTAAATTTCAGATTTATTATTAGTAGTATGATAAGCATTGATTTCCTTAGATATCGAAATGTTTGAGTGAGTGCAAATGTGCATTTGGCATGGTTGTTTGGAAGTTATCACCATACAATTGCAAATTGACATTGTTGTGAGTTGTTCTTCATTACTGTCTTTCTCATCTACAAATGACTTATTGTCCGTGTTAGACTTAATATCGCCTAACAAAATATTTGCTTCAATTGATTGAGCAACTGATATATCGTTTTCATCACCATTGTAAACTACTGTTTCACGTTTTGATACGTGATTCCCATTGATTAACGTATCATTTGGATGAATCACTTGGGTGATAGACATATCGACGTGACTCTTATAAAAACTCGTACATTCGGTCACTGCATTTAATGTAATATTTATCTTTTCAGTATTCTTTTGATCTATAGGAATTTTATTTGAACAAAAAGATGTGAGACTAGTTTCTGACGGCAATTTCGTATTGCAACTCGTTTCATTGTAATTATTCTTATAAACAGGGACGCTTTCTGGATTATGTAGAGTTTTTGCAATAGTTCTAACATCTTTGAGAACTGATTCTCTTTTATCAGCGGGTATGCTTTCCAATTCTCGAATAGAACATTTCTGTTTAGGTTCTACGATATTTGATGGGAGAACTTTAGTTTCTGAGATATCGCATATATCGTTTACATAATCTAACGTATTTCTTTTATCATTGACAGTCTTATTTGCAAGGAAAACCTTATCTACAATTGCTTCAGTAATTGACATATTGGTTACATTTTCTTTCGTTATTGACCACCTATCATGATTATTATTCAATTCCACGGTATTCATTTCGGTAAATTTATTAAATTCTATTATATTAGTCGGAAGGATTCTAGTCTCAGAAATTTCGTATTGATTTTCGTCATTTAGTTTTGTAATATCCTCATAACCTGAACACTCATCATCATTATAAAGTCTATTCTTTCCTGGTAACATTCGTTCTTCCATGTTTTCACTTATAAACTGTTTCTTTACTATTACCGGTAATTGAACTTGCTTGTCACTGGTCAATATATTCGACGGTAAAACTCGAGTAACAGAAATATCATTGGTATCAGATTCAAATACGATTGTGTTTCTTTTATTTGTTTGACTTAGTTTATTGGAAATGATTAAATTGTTAGGTACAGCTTGTGTTAATGATACGCCTAAATCATTTTGGCCAGCTATCATTGCAATTTCATTAAAATTTTTGTTATTAGACAACAACACATTAATTGGTACAGCTTGTGTAAAAGAAATGTTATCTACGTCGTAGTGAACTGTTTTATTTGGTTGCATTTCATTACTAGCCATGACAATATTTGCACGTACAGCTTGTGTTAAAGATAAATTCCCAGTCTCATTTTCAAAGCCAAGCCTCTGTTCAAGAACATTTGTGGATATAGCTTGTGTGACTGAAATGTTTGCTATATCACCACTATCATAGATAATAGTGTTTTGTGAATTGGGAAGTAATTCAGATTTTTTGTTTATATTGTGTACCAGAGAAAATTCCTTATTAATTTTATCTCTACATTCATCTGCAATTTTAATCATAGATAGGTTATTTTGTCCCAGCAGCGACGCGTTAGTGACAAAATTTGGTAGATCATCGTTTGTATTAAGCACGATAGTTTTTCTGTTCGGTGGTTGACATGAAGTATCATTCGGCAGAAGAGTTTTGCGGAAAGTTTGGTTATCTCTATCATTATTGTACATAATATTTTTCTCAGACTGTAAAGTTAATTTTCGACCATCAAAAACTAAAACTTGGTCGGGTATTTCATTTATGGCAAAATTGACACTTTCTTTTGGAGCAACGTAAGGATTGATAGCAATGTTTTCTTTATCTGCTATCCAATCATTATTAGTATTGTATTTGTCTTCATTTTTAACAGATATGTTGCTTTTTAAATCTTCTTGAACCTTAGGACTCTGAATGGTTTCTGTTATCGACATATCAAAATCATCATTTTTCATTCCAACATGGGTCATATTTAGATCCACTTCTATGTATTCCGACATATTCCTATTGTCATTGAAAGGCACTTGGACATTCTGAGGCCGTAACATTAATAAATCCTTCTGTATTTCATCCAAATCATCATGTTGCTTGTTGTTAGATCCTACAGGCTGTATGGCTGAAAAATTTATGTCTATTTTGTTTGATACATCTCCCACTGTAGCAATGGGAAGATCATCTCCAAAAAGATTGCTTTTATGGTCTGTGAAGGCACTTAATTCGAAATTTTGTTGTGGAGTGGCAAGTTTCCTGTCATCCAACCCATACTCAAGAGATACAATCTGTTGTGTTAAGTTAACATTCATGGACATATTCATTTCCTGTACCCTCAAATGGTTTGAGGTTATTATATTACCACCATAGTCAATAGCTTCTATCTCCTCAAATTGCTGATCAAAAATTCGTTTTCCTAAATGATCTATTGTTTGACGAGGTGGATTCATTACAGAATCACTTCCAGACGACTCCAAAGATTTGTTCTGCTCAACATAAATCGTTTTCCATGTATTTGTAGCTTCATTGGTTACAAATTCACTGAAAATATATTTTTAATAAGTAATAATACCTAATTAGGAATTTGATAATAAGTGAAGATAAATTTGTATGTGAGTCTCCATAAAATTAATATATTGATAAACAAATCTGAATGTCATATCACACATCAAAGTACAATCATTTTTATAGGATAATAATAATAAAGATACCATTTTATTATTCCAAAATTAAATATATTGACATGAATTTTCAATTTTGTATAGCAAACTAGACAACATACTAACATGGGTACTACTTTTAGGCCTGGCAATGAAAGAGTTATATAGCAGTAGAAAATTGATTTTTTATCTACATTGATTTTAATTTTACATAGTGTTATGTTTTATATAGACAAAAAAACACTAATGTTATTCCATAATGGAAGGGATAATAGAATACAGGTGGATTTAAGCTCTATCTCCAATGAGAGTCCACCACTAATGTAGCCCTGGAGTCATTGATATATGGATGAAGGTATAAGAGAAAGCCTATGTTAAGTAGACGGCAGACAACATCTAACACTGATCAAAGTAGTAATATTAGTAATAACTGCTGACATCCTTCACTGCATGTTGGAAATTGTTTGAAAAATTACAAGATGACAAAAATTATATATACATTTTTTTTTCATAATAATAAATATGTTTAATTCTACCACTGTAAATTACTTTTAAGTTCTTAAGCTAAAAGTCAATACAAGCTTACAACCAATAAATCAAGTGCAAAGGGGCAATAATAACAAATATCTGAGACGTTTTTCACACAGTCCTGTGATACCAAGACACACAGCTAAGCAGCACCTTTAGTATGGGTTATCAGAGACCAATGTACATACATAGAAATTTTTGAATAAATACTTTTATTTACATTGACAACCAGACAGAGCAAACACAAATGTCCATCACATGAATGATATCTTGAGCGGAAATTGTATCCACCACAACCGGTGTAAGAAGCAGGTGTTACAACTGTTACAGCAATGGTCCAGTCCAAGCCAACTATATAATCATAAATATTATTTTATTAAATACAACACCAGAAAATATGCTATTTTCTTTTCATCTTTACCACTAAGAATTTTCAGTGGGGAACTTGATGGTGAATTTTATTTCTGGATTTTGGGTACAGAGTAGAGATGCAGCAGTAAGGGGTCTACCAAAGACAAACTTTAAAAACAGGTCCACAAGAAAAAAAAAAAGGGAATATGGGTTTAGCTAAGAATAAACACAAGTTAATAAATTGCCTGCAAAAATTTTAACTATAAATTTTTGCAGTTTTAATAGAAAAAAACTTACGCTACACCAGTGCGCCGTGAGAAGCTAACGCGCCGGTTCTTCGCCGTATCTGTTGGTGTGGCTACATTGAATTCGAGCTCAGAGAGTGGTGTACGTGGTGGTCGCTGACTCTTCAGGATGGATGACCTTCGTTTTCTTCTAAAAAAGAATAAGTTGGTAAATTCTATGTTTTACATGATACTATGCTGCATATATGGAAATATATAAAACTAGTATCCGTTTATACTGGCAGTACCACAATACAAGTGGAAAAGTGCCATATAAACTATTTGAGTTATAATGTAAACAAAAATGAATAAATCATAATTGCTACAAAGACTTAACACACCCACAAGATTATAAGAAGGGAAAAAAAGTAACATAAAATCAGGGTTTATTATATGGCTGTATATTTAAGTGCATGAGCTTGCCCTAAAGGCATGCTAATGTCTAACTTAATGTTATGTTTACATAGGGTAAATGTGAATAACAACACCCACTTATCAAACTAATGGCTTTCAATAGGCCTTTCACTGCAAACTGGGTTCTGTGTAAAAAAATCTGACTCTGTGATAAATTCCACAGTTAATTGTTGAAATTTGTGGAAAATACTTTAGGATTCAATATATAATTAAAATATAGATAAAGTAAATACAAAATACAGCTGTTATGTTTTAGAACCTTTTAAAATAAGCTTAACTAAGGCATGGATGGTTAACTAAACAAGTATTTAAATTAACTAATCATTGCTTATTTCAGGATATTTTAAAATGCTCCAAAAGCCTTAAATTTTATTTATAGTTAAATAAAATTTATGCGTAAATAATATAAATGTTTTTTAAACAGCATAATGCCAAGTACTTTTATTTTTTTTTATCCAGACAGGATATACTTTTTGGAATTAGGATTATTATTTTTAATAAGTTTATTTTATCGGTATACTAACGTAGTGGCAGCATCAGATTTGCGGCTTCCTTGTGTGTCGTCCATGTTTATATACTACATAAAATTATAACTAAACAGTTTAACAATCGCACCTATTTAAATTCATCTTGTTTAAAACATTTTTTTTTTTCTAAATAAACTTCAATGGACAATAAAAACTAATACAATTAACAAAATATGAGAACTGAGCAAGAAATATAACGATATATTTTCAAACATGACATTGACAGTTAAATTTTTATACTTTAGGTGTTGCTACACTAGAAGTAATAAACATTTTCTATCAATAAAACATGGTCGATACATTGATAAATTGATAAATCAGTATTAACACAAATCGAATTTCAAACATATAACATTTTATTCATAAGCCTCTATTAAATTTTTAGTTTCCAAATTATTATACACATTGACAAGGAAATATATAATTTATGATCGGAAATTGTTTTAGTTGTTTCTATTAATTACTCTTTTAAAGGATTCCATGCTTTGTGTATTAAAAAATTATTACCTTTCTTTATTATATGTACAAAAAAAGTTACAACACAGCTATTTAAGCGAAATTCAGGATGGCTACAAAATTGTAAAAAATAATTCATTGTATTGACATAAGAATCGGAAGGACTGCTAGAACTTTATAAACACGGTATGCTCAGAGTTTTACATACAAAATCCCTTATTATACCACGTTTGCGCTTAACGTAGAACTAAATATAAGCATCTGAAAAAACAAACTAGTCGCGTGTCTATTCAATTTTTTCGAGACCACCAAGTATTAAATACTATAACGTAAAGGAATGGATAGACAATACTAAAAGGAGTTTGTATATTTTTTAATTGTATTCCTAGTGTTAAAAAAAAAAACAAATAATTCTAGATACACAATTATTAAAAGCTACTTACAAAACATATCCAGTGACAAACGCTGTGGTTGCAAGAAGGAAAAAGACCGTGCATGTTCCGGCTAAGTTAAAGATGTTAGCATAGCAAAAATCGAGTGGTCCAGTCATTGGCATCTGAACCACTTATTTTGTATATAACTCTACATTTCTGAAATTACTTTAAATTTGTGTATCATTTTTATTTATTTACTGCTAATTTACATTGCACTGTAATTAGTGCTGTCATTAAAGCCACTGTGACAGGAAAAAAGAAATTTAAGCTGCCAGTCATACTGTTAGTTATGTAGAAAGTAATAAATTCTCTAAATTTTGTTATTATAAATACACACAAGGCGTGGCTTTTAACAGCAAATTGCGCTATACTAGTGCTAAAAGTTTCTCAAAATTAATATTCTCTTCGTTTTCTTAAAGTAATATGTTTTTTTTTACAACCCGCTTATCTTAATTTTATATATTACCTATTGAGAATTTCAAAAAGCTATTATCACGACTAACTATATCTTTGTAATTATTTAACTATATCACAGTTAGCGATTTTTCAGTCCTTTTAGTATTCTGTACCTAAGAGTCTTCCGTCCGTTTGTATATCTGTCCGTCTAGTAGCGTGTCCGTCGCACGAACCGTAATAGATAGAAAGTTAAAATTTTCACTGATTCTATTACCACTACAGCAGCAAATAATTAAACATCAAAAATATTGTATAAAATACGAAAACAGAATAAGTTCTTTACTTAAATTAGCTCCATCTATTGAGTGCCAATGGAATTTTTCAATATATGAGAGATATTATGAGTTAGTATCCTTTACAAGTTTTCCTCTGCCTTGTCTACAAAATCTGTTTGTACTGTACGGAGCCGTTTGATTCACACTTGGGTATTTATTGGAAATATATTTGTTTTTAATCTGTCCTCTGATATAATCTTAATACCCCTTATATTCTACGGCTCCTTTACTTCCCGCTAAGTTCTCAAGGGGATGTTATTTCCTACGTTAAAATCAGAATGTACAGCCGAAGATCATGATAATACTGATGATGGAAGAACCGTTTGGTTACTGTCCGATGAGAAATACTAACGAAATGTAACATCTGTGCTTCTTCTTCACTTTATTAATCCAATAATAAATATCAAAGAGTAATACATTATCGAAATTCGTAAGAGTGATTCCTTCGTTTTGCTTGTGATAAGTTGTTTACCGCAAAAATTATCTATATACTTAATAAGTCCTTTTTTGAGTTTCTACATAGGACTGATTAAAATAGAAATTACGATCGGATGTAAATCAGTGCTTTCTACGTTTAATTTTTCTGTGATGAACTTTAATATATATATTGTTTCTAATCATAAAAAAATCTTCAGTCTCAAAGTTCTGCTCGAAATTAAAAATACGTTTCCCCTTATCATGCATTTTTAGCGAATGTGAACAGTTGTTAACCGTGGTAGGCTGATAACAACTGATAAATTGTTATGGCACTACTTTGACAGTAAGTGCCAAGTCGCAATGTATTACTTAAGAAGGGAGAAGCTTGAACGACGGTGAACATTCGTGACAGGCGGCGTAACTGCATGGCTTGATTTTGAGCGTTTTGTTCACAGAATCGTAATCATCCTCAATGTTGTTTTGTTTTTGTTCGATTGAAGTTACTTACTGTTAGACTTTTTGATGACTTTCACAGCATTATTGGGACTCAGGACTCACGGAATCCGGTGAATAGTGAGTTATTTTATAGACGAGACCAGAGGGGATAGCGGGGATAGCTGTGAAATAGTATCTCAGAAGAGTCATAACTCTTGGGTAGGCAAGCTATGTGATCGTCGGAGAGTAGCGTGCCCCGTCTCCAATTATCGTTTACCTGTGTTGCGGACCGTAGGCAGTGAGAATCGCCCCGGAATTCGGGTTTATCTAGAGTACGTGGTGTGAGAGCCTGTGGGGGGCCTCACTCGGTGCAGAGTGCGGCGAACGACGGGTGTATCTTTGTGTGAGTGTTATTAGCGCATGAAGTGTTATGTATGGTAGGGCCATTTATAGTGTTAGATGTGTTTTGTGTTCTGACCCGACTTCTGCTTCGGAACTGGGCCCGACTTCTGCTTTAGAACGGATTAAAGTGTTACGCGGGCGAAGCTTGGAGGGGTGGGGGCTAGGGTTCGACACGTAGTCGACTGAGCAGACTATTAGGGGATTGGTATGACTCATGTCCACGTCAAAGTTGGTGGCGGCTCAGTCATTGATGTACTGCTCTAAAGTGAGTAGGCGAAGTTCACTATGGAGGTCTATGTTAATTTGGTAACACTCCGCCCCGGTTGTGAGCCGGGTGAAGCGGTTCTGGAGGACCTGCGGGAACTTGATTCTTTTGATAGCGTGCATAAACATAACACTCGCGTAGGTCGTGACAGCTCCAATGCAGGTTTCATACAGATGTACTTTGCGACGCACGGACAGTTTGCTTTCCTTACCGAGGGGAGATGCAGGCAGCCCTGTTTCTTACGCTGCGAGGTGTGTGCGGTTAAGTTGAGCCGTCGATCAAGGATAACTCCAAGGTATTTGATCGCATCCTTCCAAATAATGACGTAGCCGACGAGGAATATTGAACTTGGAGACATGTAGGTCGTAGTTTTCTTGCTGCGCGTGGACTGCTTACGAATTATAGAGAAGTGGCAGCCTTCGTTATTTTCCGTATTGATGTCGATCAATACGGTCGCCACTTGAAGACGTCGCACCAATCTAGAAAGGCTATTGCCTGAAACGAATAGAGCTGTGTCATCTGCGAACAGCGCAAGATTGACTCATGATTCCTTGGGGATGTCGTACAGCATCAATAGCTAGAGGGTGAAGCAGGATCTTTGGCAGACTTCTGCTTTGATGGTGCATAGTGAGGAGCGGGCGCTGGCCGAGTGATAGCGATAGGCGCGATTCGACAGGAAAACTCTGATGATGAAAACGAGCCTGTCCGGCAACTTGAGAGAGTACAAAAAAAGATCAAGTCGTCGGGCCACACCTTGTCGAAGGCCTTCTCGACATCTTAGAAGAGTGCGAAGTTGTCCAGGGGCCCTCATCGATGTACAAAATGTAATAAGTTATATTGCAGAAAAGAGAAGCACTTGGCGACTACATGTAACAATAGGCGCAATAGACAACGTCGGTGCGGGTGCCATAACGAATTTTGATGCAATAAAATGTGGTGTCATAAAACGTAATAGGGCAGGTATGCGAATACGATGCCGACACTTATATGGCTCACCTGCAGCAATCATAAAAACAATAATTATGCGCACAATGCGCGCGGCGCAGGCCTATGTACAGCGTGCAATTTTCTGCGGTGCCCCCACACCTCTAAATTTTTTCTTAATCTATTGGGAATTATAACACCTCGATGTTGGTTTCCAAAAAGAACAATCATAATTGACCACTTAATAAAACATGCATGTTTTTTTATGTTAGACATAAAAAGATACAAATTAGGATACTCGACTGTTTTAGAAGCTTCTTTTCATCGGTTAAAAACACGGAATGATTGCTGGCGTGTCAAGATTGTCTAAATGAACTTCATCTACAGACTTAAAACAATTTACAAAAAAAAATTACAAGGTAATATTACATTGGAAACCAGTGCTGTGATCCTTAATGAGTATTTTGAAATTATAACCGATTGTCATTCCAGAACACTCAACCGGCTAGTTCTGTGTGACCAACTAATTAATTAATGTACTAAAGTTTTCAAATTAAACTATAGCAATTAAATGTTTTTTTTTTACGTTTATATTCTTAATTAAAAAGAAATCTTCAATCCGTATCAATTTTCGAAACGTCGGACAAATCTGATGTGTTGGTTGACGAACTGGAGAAACTGGAACATACCGTTGACTCGGACCAGGAACGTCTGTATATATATATTTTTTTATTAAAAATTTCAAGTTGACAATAAATTTATCCAGTACTTTGCTCTGTACTCCATACATATATTAAATCCTTAACAAATAATTAGGCTAGCGAAATTGCATTACAATTATTGTTTTACCTTATTTGTGGTATATGTATTGAAAAATCTCGAAAAAACTGTTTTAGAACGTCGTACATAATCACCTTTAATTATTTTTAGATAATCCGAACTACACTTTAAAGAATGTACCAATGCCTCTGTGCACTATACCTTTTTTTTTTTGTTCTCGCGGGGAAAATGCATTGGTGCACCGTACCCCCCCCCCCCCCCGGGGGGGGGGGGGGGGGG